>JACTOM010000242.1:481300-492688 GCA_015832385.1 Elymnias hypermnestra | reverse complement strand
GAAGCTCAGTGTCACTCTGCGGGCGATGGACAGGGCTATGCTCGGAGTTTCTTTATGCGATCAAATCAGAAATGAGGAGATCCGTAGCAGAACCAAAGTCACCGACATAGTCCTGCGAATCGCGAACCTGAAGTGGCAATGGGCGGGCCACATAGTCCGACGGACCGATGGACGTTGGGGCCCGAAGGTGCTGGAGTGGCGACCCCGCACCGGGCGGCGCAGTGTAGGTAGACCCCCCACAAGGTGGACCGATGACATAAAGAGGGCCGCCGGCAGCCGCTGGAGCCAGGCGGCGCAAGATCGGGCCTTGTGGGTATCATTTCGTGAGACCTATGTCCAGCAGTGGACGTCCATCGGTTGAAGCGAAGCGAAGCGACATACGCAAAATAACAATAGGAAATCATTTAATACGATACATAAAATGCACATACGATAAAGACTGTATATATCTATCTGCGCTTTAAATTCGGAAATTTAAGAGTATTTTATATTCTGATCACCTACTTGGTGTCCATTTAACTGAATATATATGGAAGTCGTCACTCCATGTCCCATTACGTATTTCTTTTGACAATTGATAAATTGGCCTACAGAGTGCATTAAGTAAAGCCATTCCATTTAAATGCTAAAAAGAAATAAAAACAATTATTATTTACAAAAAACGGAAGCATTGAAGATCTCGCTGATGTAATGATGCCAATAGTAATACCAGCAAAGGCGTTTAATATTTTAAAAGAAATAGACATAGTAAGAGATATTGTTTATTAAGTTGAGTTTGCATAAATGTACCCAATTTCCATTCCTGTTTACTTTTCTTCTTATCAAAGTTTATCATTATCAGGTTGTTACAAGTGAGAAAAACAGTATTGCTCACTTTGTGATCTGTAAGTTTTATTTATTGCGGCAAAAATAAGTAGATAAATATATGCATAGCATATATCATTAAGATAACAAGAGAAAATATAAACAGAGATATTATGCGAGAGAGAGTTGGGTAGTCTAAGAGAGAAACTGAGATAGAGATAAAGATGATAGATGACACAGTGAGAGAGAGGTAAGGGTTGCTTACTTTGTTTGTATAGCGTGCAGTATTCAATTGCTTATTGCCGTATACTGCAGCGAGTTTTAAAATACCTGAGCCGTAGTTCAGGTGGCCATATTTCGTCGAGTAAGGTTCCAGCTGAATATCTGAAACATGTTAAATAATTTCATGGCCTCGCTGATACAATAGTAGATGTCCTTTTTTACAAAGGTCTAAATTTCTGTTAAGGAAGTTCTAGGAGCGATTTTACGAACATTTCATACCTTATTCGAATATAAGGAACTATCTCAAATTTTAAGATAGAGACGGCAGTTAAAGAAATTCTTGAATCTAATAATGATAAATTGTAAGTTTACCTGAGATTAACCAATCTCCGATAGACATTTTGGCACGAACTTCCACGGTTCCGTATGTGAAGGCAACACGAGAAGATATACGACCGCTAACTACTGGAGGTAATATATCCACATTCAATGGAATTCCTTGAGATTTACATACATAACTCGTGCACCTGAAATCCCGTGAGACTGCAAGCGCATTAGAGTAAAACATATATCTGGCAAATAGCCTTTTATCTTTCAACATTCAAATAGAACGTAAGTTTCAGTTGGTTGCAAGCTCTTTCAAATAAACCCAAACGATTACTAAACTAAGACTTTTGTAAACGATCAAAGAAAGATCATTGCTTTCGGTTGCTCCAGTAACAAATATCTAAAAATCTATACTTACCCGTCGTAAAGGCTCAAACTTCCATAATACAGGGAAGTATTGGAAAAACCTGGAAATTCTGCTTGAAGTTGAGGCTTAATAACGAGTTTACCTCGTTCTATAAAGACAGAAGGTTTATCTGAATTCTTCTGATAAGACACAAAAGGGCGCTCCTGAAAGACACAAAAAGTTTTCTTTAATAAGAAGCACATGTAACATTAATTTATCGTGAAATATATTTGCATTCAAAAGGACAAAAACCAATTTGAACACTTTAAAGATCATCATTAGATACGTATAGTAATATATCTACTAATTCATGATTGCGAAAGAGTCTGTTTGGTTTTCAAGCCAAAGCCTTTGGCAGTGCCTCGTATTAATTTTAAGAATGAACCACTTCTCTTTATAAAACGTCTTGTATTTATTCTTTATTAAAAATCATATTTATATTTGCGATTACTGATATATTAAATTGTATAAATTGAATACATTCTGCAAATCTCATTTTATAATGGCCTGAACTGTATTATAATTTCCAAAAACATTGCTTATGTTAAGAATAATGAATATTGCCTATTGGGTGAACTTATATGTAGCTTTTTATTATTAAAGTTACGAACCGGATTATCAACAGGAATGTAATGTTGTATATCCCATAATTCTTCTCGAAGAGTGTCAAAATGCTCTTCAAGTATTGTCTCGCCACCACAAATCTGTTGGCCAAGTACCTTTGTAACAGTTGGGAGACAATTTGAACCTAAAGGTTTATCAGGGTCTTCTAAGTCTGTGAAATTGTATTAATCACAGTTATATTTCACCTTATAGAAATCAGTTATACTGTATTGTACGAGTTTTATATTAATTTGCATTATATTGTATCCAGCAAACGAGCATACTGTACATATGTTTACCACTATTGTTTTACCAACGCTTTTTTCTCCAATTATCAGGTCTTTCGGTTTTCTCGATCACGCACCATGGGTTTCTACGAGAATGTGGTAAATTGCCGGTCAATCCATCTTCTTTATACTAAATGACTACAGACTGGGCTTTACCATAGGAATAGCAAGTTTACGCATTCTAAAAACATGCATTAGTGTAGTGAATTGATTGATACATTTACCTGTTATTGTATAAGTAGCAGATGGAGGACTATAACCATTGACTTTATATTTGTCATAACTCGTTATGTTACTCTCAATGTATCCTTTTTTTAAACCAACAAAAACATAATGTCTAACCAAATCATCGATTCTCAATGCGGTTTCGCGATCTTCATATAACCAATTCCCGTCAGTCTCTCTAAAGATAAACTTTCTTATGGATTTCACGAAACTAAGCTTACTGCCATCATTTCTTCTATATACATTAGCTTCTATATGGAATAAGTTGATTTTTGGATCATCTGTAAAGAATGAATAAAACCAATCATATATATTGCAAGATCAAGTATACTTTCTGTATACTTGATCTTGCAATATATACAATGGCGTGCAACATTTATAATAAGATAACACGGGGGTGGATCACACCGCCAACTTCCCAACTTCGGGCAAATATTGAGAAAATCTTAATAGAAAACTCAATATCGATTTCGAATTGGCCCGACCTGGGACTCAAACCCAGGACCTCATGTTTGTAGTCGAACATGCTAACCACTAGACCAATGAGGCAGTTGTATTTATAATTCTCTCTAATTACTTCAGAAATCCAAAATCGTGCTTAATTTTGTAAATATAATGTAAGTTGTATAGTCAAATCCAATAATTTCATTGATAACAGCTGTCTTTGTTGGAATATTTAGAATACACCTTTATTTTGAGGTTATGTAAATTTATTTGATTACCTGGTATATATATGCGGATTCCCTTCGGCTTCAATGCTTGTATGGTTAACCCGGGATAAGTATATTCTATTTTGTCCTGACAATATATCACTTCTAATAATATAAACATAAAACAATACAACTTTGTCAAACCCATTCTGTTTTCGCACACATGACTCAACACTATCTGTCAAACCAATACAAATAATGCTGGCTTTCCAGATGATATAATATATGCTCAATATATTACATCTATAACAGCGGATGTACCTCTGGATGGTTTTGAAAAGGCAAAGTCCAGCAGATAAAGTGATTTGCTTCTCCTCGCAAACAGCGTAACCTTATCGTATCTAGATTTGGAGCACTTACACAGAACGTTTAGTTCTATTTATGACAAACACCTTTTAATTATGCCCATGCGACAATAGTTAACTAAGCTACTTATTTATTTATTACCTTTTGTATACCACAATGTTAGAAAAGAACAACAAATATATATTTCTTATTGCTGACATATTAGCGTTTGACTGTGATCTCGCCTGAAGCTCTTTGACTTGGTAAGAGATAATTCACCTCTTTTGGTATCATCCCTGGATCAATTTTTGCTTAGTTGAGAGTCTTTGCTTGCGAGTCCAAACATATTTTCCAGACTGATTTTTTTTGTTTACCCTGCAGGGAAACGAAACCAGAACCTTAACTAGCGAAGTCTATAGGGTTTAAGGGCTGAGTACAAGAAGCGGTCTTATCGCTTGCTAGTGTGATGTATTTTCGTAGACTTGCATTACACATAAATATAAAGGTCAGATTGAATTGAATTTTAATAATTATGCCTAGATATTATATTAGACGATCATTAACAACAGTTTTCCCATTTCATAATGGCATCTACATATATAAATGAAAAACAAAATTGATTGCCAAAGTAACTTGTTTTAAGTCTTGTACTTATTTTGTTATGTTGAAATCCAGGAAAATTGGAGTGGGTATATTGGAGTGGGCCTTCTGGGTTGAAATAATTACTTGTATAAACTTTTTCACCAATTCCATTGAAGTCATCATCTGAATATTCACAATTTTTACTTAAAACACATCTATCGCAATCCGAGATTGCAAACAAATGCCTCCACCAACCAATTTATAACACAGAGTTTGCACTTGACTCATGCTGTATAATGACAATAATGGTTCCTAACATCTGGTATAATGACATCAAGTATCACGATTAACAAACCATTCAATAATTTAATTTATCGTAACTTATAATCAATTCCACCGACATGTAATTGTGCGGGTCAGCTAGTATATTTTATAAATATTGAAGATATATTTAAAATGCGTACAATGCTAATTGTGGTTAATAGGCTTTATTCCGGTTATCGATTGACTTTTGACATTTATACATACTATCGATAGCATATAAACGATGAAGTGTTCGCTACATCAATTATAAATCTAGAGCACTGCACCGATTTAAATGATTTGTTGGATGGTCTCTTCTAAATTAATGAAGAAATACACGTAAAAAAATCATCTGGGAAGAAATTGATATACATAATAGATACTCAAATTGAAATGTTAAAAAAAAACCTACAAATGACAACTACTGTCAAATTGCTCTAAATCAGTTCATATCATTCGGAAAGTATATTGATAGATTTGAAATTTGGTATACCTACTCTTTTCACGACGTTAATTCTTACTAAGTTTGGCCATATTCTCATGAGATATGTAAAAAAGGATTACTTTCTGCATTACCTACATCGAAAGAAGCCATCACGGCCTTTACTCCAGCTGCCAATAGACTACGCTGTACAGTTTTTCGCAAAAAAATAAATGTATCTGAACTTTCTTTTCCGTTCTGAAAATCATTTAAGCATATACTGGATCTGACCTGACCCATGGGTCTAGAATAAGGTAGTTGGAGGGGGAGGAGGCCTCACAATACCCTCTTAAACAGAGTCGAACACTCTTCACCCTTGAGTAAGTGACTTGGAGCCTTAGCCCTTGGAGAAATAAAAATTAGGGCCCCAACTACTTTAAATCCTTTCTCCGTATCCTAAATGCTCCAAATACATCGAACTAGAAATTATATTTGTAAACCAGCTTACTGGATACCTAGAATACAGGGGATTTCCAGACAATTTTGAAACTAAGACTAATAGTTGCCGCTAATGAAGTTGTAATTATAGAATCATTTATATCATCATCATCACTAGTACAATATTTTCGTTTTTAAGTCCGAATGCACTGATCTCCTGAGCTAGGGTGCCCCGGGACACTGCTCCGTCTAGCCTTCCTAAAGCTATACCCTTGGGATTAATTCCTCCTTGGTATCCAGTCTAATATCCCACCTCCTTTAAAGGTGAGAGGGAGAATCTATTGTATTCTCTTTCGCTCGTGGACTCCTTTTAGTGGGATAAAGGTCTTGCAGAAGAAGGCCACTCCCGCCAAAAATGTATTCGATCCTTATTTTCTACTAGGAAATTTATTTACGGACAACCGCATCGGTTCGGTGTGTGGGATTCAGCGAGGGAGGAGGCTTTACAAAACCTACAAAAGCCCAGCGGAATCATCTTCATCCATGAATGAGATACTAGAGGATCAACCTACGTATTCCATCCATGGCATCCTGGATAAGGTCGACTAATTATTCACGGAGGCGTTGGCAGGTGCATAAACATGTACCATCATGCATCCCGCCGCTTCCGCATTCTCATTTATACCATTTTATTTGATTAAAAAACGAAAATAAGAACAAAATATACACGTGGGGTATGTTAATAATTTTTCTATTTCAAAGATAAGTATCATAAAAGAATAGATACATGTTATCATTTAAATCTTCCGTCAAAGTAACTTGTGTTGGCAATGTTACATAACAACCAGTCGGAAGCCTCTGGATTACTGCTCGTGTATCCTTTATTTTGACAATCTTTATCCAACGCGGTGGAGACATGAGGCTCTCCAGGTCCTTACCGAATGCCAATATACGAATTTCATAAATGACATTATAATTTATGTCATTCTTTACGTGTAAAGTAGATATGGAACTCCCATTAATAGTAAACTCGCGTATATAATTTGTCCTGGTAATGTTGGGGTTGTAGGGCTGAAATATCAAAAATATATAAAAAAATATACATAAATAAAGTAATGTAACGACAGAAAAAAAGGTAAACTTGACGTGTATCGTAGTAAACAAAACACTTTAGGTAGGGATCGCAAGAGAAATTAATTTTGAAGTGGATACAAACGAAATCGCTGAGTAAAAGCTAGATAGTCTAATAAATCTCATCAGATAAATCGATGTATACTTTATTAAACCACCAAAAGAAAATAAACAGAATAAGTTAAACATAAGCTAAATTTAGCAATACGGTCTTATCGTTATATAGCGATCTCTTTCAGACAATGATGCGCTTAGGAAGATCATCATAGAAAGGAGGTCCATGGAAGGTAGGTTGTGTTTATAAAGCAATACCACTAATGGTTTTGTATCAACCGCATATCCTGGATATTCTTCAGCATTTAAAAGTTCTATTGTACTGTTGTTTTCTTCTTTTATCTCACATATTCTAATCTAAAACAATAATAAAAAAATAGCCATTCAAAAATTTTAAATCAAGAAGACTTTTATAACACCTTTCGATCATCAAGTCTCATTTTATTCTGGATTCCATTACAGGCAAAGCAAATAAATTAAATTTCATTTTCTAATAAGTCTAGGGTTGGACTGGTGGTATTTTGCATAAGCACTTTGGACAGGACTGAATCACTCAACTAATAATGGCTCATGCGAAATCGACGTAAAGAGGTGTATTGGAATGGCCAAAAACGCCATTCTTCAGCATCATAGAACTCTAAAAGATAAGCGGATATCTCTTAAAACTAAATTTAGATTAATAAGAACCCTTATCTTTTCAATATTTCTTTTTGGTGCTAAGACATGGACGTTGAGATTATCAGACTGCAACCGTATCAATGTTTTTGAAGTGTAGTGGTGAAGGAAAACGCATCATATACCGTGGACAGCACATAGGACCAACGCATCAATTTTCAAGAAACCCAATGTCACAACTAGGCTTTGCACCAAAAAATACTTGAGTACTTTGTGCACATTGCCGGGAAACAGGGTGATAATAGTAAACCGACGAGGTCCAAAAAGTCAGAGCCAAAAATAGAGCGATAATCTCGGATCCCCAGTAGCGGGCATGACCACTGTGGCGGCGATTCATCATCACCTGGCTGTTCAGGGAGCACGGGACGCTTCCTACAGATTGGTGCAGGTTCTGACCGGACATGAGTGCTTCGGAAAGTTCCTGCACCAAATTGGCCGGCAAGAATCACCCGCGTGTTATCAGTGTGGCACAGCAATTGATTCAGCGCATAACACTGTGGCAGATTGTGCGCCCTGGGGACCTCAGCGTCACCTCCTGGTGGCGTCGATCGGCGGCGATCTCTCGTTGAGGAGTATTGTAAGCGCGATGCTCTCCAGTGAGAGCTGGTGGGCGGACGTGGCCTTCATTTCCGAGAGGGCAGTCTCGCTGAAGGAAGTCCATGAAAGTGAGAGGGAGAATGCAATGGATGCTCCCGCTAACCGCCGCCTTCGGCAGAATATAAGGCGGCGCATATTTGCACATTTTCACCCGCCTCCGTGAATCCTCCGTTGGACTCATACGGGACACCAGGGCAGAATGCGAAAGCTGAACACTTGGTGCCTCACTAATGGATGAAGAGGGTTCCGTTGGGTTTTAGTGGGTATTGCGAGACCTTCCATCGCCGAGTTTCACACTTCTGACTGGTCGTCGGTCAGGGTTAGTGCGTAAATTGCATTTCGCAGCGACAAAAAAGGGTGACAACAGCAAAGCGAAAAAAGGCCAAAGAGCAAGAGTTCAATTGGTCCTTTTAGATATACATCACATTTCAAACTCCCCTCTACGATGCTTTACACGTCACCGAAAGCAGAGGCAAAATTTCCGAGAAAATTAATCATCGGAGGTGGTTATCACGACCCCAGGTATCATAGGAAACGAATCAAGGAGGAGAGGACTAGAGGTGGCTTTGGCCATGGCTAGTTACCACCCTACCAGCAAAAACGTATCGCCAAGCATGAGATTTGTATTCCAATACGATGCTGTTATTTGGACCGTATGAGGCAAAATATTGCCAGATTACCGAGCTTCCATCTAAGACTGCATCGTCGCTTACCATCAGGTGTGTTGAGAGTCAAGCGCTAAATTGGGAGCAATAAAAATACTATAAGAATAAGTTTTTATAATTGCTTTTTCGGTTAATCAAGTAAAGCGTTGAAACATACTCTTCAGATTTATTAAAGTATAGATTACCTTAAATCCAGAAATGCGCACTGGAGGCCTATAATACAGTGAATTCCAGTTTAAGAAAATACCCACAGGTTCAGTGGCCCATACGTTTAATAATATAGGCGCATCAAAGTGAAGTGGCTCGGATTCGTTTCCCAGAACACATAAAATGCACGTCGAAATACATGTAAGAAATATGTTAAATAAAACATATTTCATTCTCGTGTCTAATCAAATATATAAAACCAGATCTGAAAAATCGATAAGAATTATAAATATTATTTTATTGCTGACAGGTTAGCAGTTACCTGCGATCTGACCTGATGATAAATGATACAGTCTAAATGATAGCATACTTTTTTTTAACGCTAGGAAATCCAAGTGGATACCTGGAATACTCGGGAGGAGGTTCCAGGGTTTATCAGACTCATACCGGCTAAAACCCAGCGGTGCTCCTACATCATTCGGAGACGGGGTCACGAGAACGCGACTGACAGACATTCGCAACCCCGCCAGCGATGTGCCTGTTTAAGCGCAACTTGGTCAATGACCAAAACATACTCCGAAGGTGGATTGCCTGGAGCAGCTGGCAAGCCACCAACCACCTCGCGAGACCTTTCTTTGTTGGGCAACGGACCCCGCTTCCGTTACTCAAAGGTAACCACTAAGGAGGGAGACGGCGATCGTGGGCCTCTCGCCTTCCCGGCCTTCTCCTGCGAACGGTCGAAGTGGCCACGTTCGCCTCCCTAAAGTAAAGTATTGGTATTATTTTCTCCGAAACATTCATAAGGATTATATATATTTTTAATGAATGACCGGTTAGTATTTGACTGTGATTTCGCCTGATGACATATGATGCTGTCTAAAATAGTAACGTGCTAACCAGATAATAGGTCATTTACCCCTAATAGTTTCTACGTGATATATACCGGTGCTATTTCCCCTGAAACAACGATACGGAATATGTATTGCTGATGGTTTAGTGCTTGACTGTGATGTCGTCTGATGATAATCGATATAGTCTAAAATTATAGCATGCTAACTTGACAACAGGTAATTTACCTCTATTAGTTTACATAGTAAAGGTAAGTAGCAGCCCATTAACATCCCACTGCTGCTCATATGAGAGAGGATTTTTAGAGCATAGACCCACCACGCTGCTTCACTGCGGATTGGCCGGCATAGTACACAAGTGCACTCTCTATTCCTTCACTCTCATAGTCCGATGCGACGGTAACCCGACACAACCGGAGAGAGATCAGGCGCAGGACTGACGGCTTAACGTGCTCTTCGAGGAACGGGGTGGATCACACCGCCAACTTCTCAACTTCGGGCAAATATTGAGAAAATCTTGATGGAAAACTCAATATCCATTTTTGGATTGGCCCGACCCGGGACTCGAACCTAGGATCTCATGTCTGTAGTCGAACATGCTAACCACTAGACCAATGAGGCAGTCTAGTTGGAGTTCTACATAGTATGTACCGCTATTAATTCCTCTAAAACATATGTTTTTAATTCCTGACAGGTTAACGCTGGATTGTGACCTTACCTGATGATAAATATTACAGTCTAAAATGCTAGCATACTAACCTGATGACAGGTAATTTTCCAGTAATAATTTCTACGTAATAATATATTGGTATTATTTACCTGGAAACATTGATAAATAAATAATCGTTTGTTTGGGGAAAACAGTACACTTAAATTATCAAGAAGACTCAAGAATTGTGTGTATTATTATTATTACTTACCGTTTAGCACTTGACTGTGATCTCACCTGATGATAAATGATACAGTTTAAAATAATAAGAACAGTTAAGTAACCTTTGATGATTTCAACTTAATAATGATTGGTATTATTTGGACTGAAGCATCCACAAATAAATAATCGTTTATTTGAAAAAAAAAAGAAAAAGTACACTTAAATTATATTCTGTGACGAAAAGCACAAAATATCGTATGTGTATTATATGTTTTATATTACTGACAGGTTAGCAGTTGACTGTGATCCCACCTGATGATAAATGATATAGTCTAAAATGATGGCATGCTAACCTGATAAAAGGTAATTTGTTATATATGCGGCAACTTACCAGTGCAGGGTTGCCGGGAGGGTCGGAGGAGATGAGTGTCTTGATTTTGACGAGATCCAGAGGGTTAGGGCCCATGCCGACAGGATTCTAGTCCAAGTGTGGAAGGAGGATCTCGAATCCCCAATTGCGGGTGTGAACACGGTGGAAGCGATTCGTCCTCGCCTAACACAATGGCTATCTAGGCAGCACGGATCGCTTTCTTTCAGACTGGTGCAGGTGCTGACCGGACATTGATGTTTCGGTAAGTACTTGCACCAGATAGCGCGGCGTGAAGAATCACCTGTCTGCCATCAGTGTGGTGCATCCGTCGATACGGCGGATCACACTGTGGCAGAATGTCCGGCATGGGAACCGCAACGTCATCCTCTGGTGTCCCAGATTGGAGAGGATCTCTCA
>JACTOM010000242.1:462738-480128 GCA_015832385.1 Elymnias hypermnestra | reverse complement strand
ATTACCGTCACATCGGACTATGAGAGTGAAGGAATAGAGAGTGCACTTGTGTACTATGCCTGCCAATCCGCAGTGGAGCAGCGTGGTGGGTCTATGCTCTAAAAACCCTCTCTCACATGAGCGAGGAGGCCTGTGCCCAGCAGTGGGACGTTAATGGGCTGCTACTTACCTTACCTTTACCCTAATAAGAGCTCTACAGCCTTATAACACTAAATTTGATGTATAATAGGACTGTCTCACTGTCATGATAGAGCCAGTATTGTCTTGGGCCTCTGAGATTATAGGTTCGATGCCCAGAACCTTATCCTTATAAAAGTAATAATATCCGGCGTGTGGTCCCGGCAGAGTAGAATAGGATCACCACTTCAGGGCTACAGGGGGGGGGGGGGAACCGGACTACTGAATAGCAATGTACCGCTAGTTCTTGCTGCTGGAGCCCAACCTAACTGTTACGGAACAGAACCTCGCAGACAGGGCTCGGTATATCCAGCGCTCCAACATCTTAAGCGCCACCGAGCTCGAACGATTGGGACGTGAGACTGTTCCCGAGGTAAATCCTCCAGCCACAGAGCAAATCGTAGCTACGGCGATTGTTCACCAGCCAGTTAACAATGAAGATTTGCTTGTGGATGAAGTCGCCGAGGGAACAGTTTTCCTAGACATGAGACAGAAAAAATGAAGGTGATTCTTGGAGGATTCCGAATTCCGAAGCGGTCCTCTTGAGGGGCTCACCCGCTTTACACTGAGCGTAGCGACGCGGGATGTCATTGAGGCCATTAACAATATGCTGCCCCAATACATGGAGGGCAGCACTGGCTTGAGTGAAACGACGTATTTTCTCTATGGCGCCGCTTTGGCGGTTCACCGCTTTATCGCCGTCAAAATCCAGGAACCGGGGCACACTAATAATACGAGTGGTGTCGTGTCGGCCTAGGAAAGGAGAATAGAAACTCGGATCACGCACACGAGGCGCCTCATTAGCAGATTGCTGAGCTTCAGGTCGGGCAACACAAGGCCAAGGATTGTGCGCTCTGTTAAGTAGCCTTTAACGGGTTAGATGTTAGGCTGGCCCAGTCTGACATTGACCAAAAACTAAAAGAGCGCATCGACGACCTGAAGCAGTAAATCGCTGCTTGAGGGAACCGCATCCGACGGTACTCGGAGAGAGTCAAACGCTTCCATCGAGTGATCAGAAAAAGTTCAACGAAAGACTGCAGACCCCAGCTTCTTACTCTAGCTCCCAGCGGCCAGCCACGGCTGACTTAGTCACCTACTGGAGGGGCATATAGTCGCTGGAGGTAGAGCACGAAGAAAGCTCCTGGACTGCAGCGGTAGAGGAGGCATGTGCTGTAATTCAGTCGATGAATGCAGTCGCCATCTCTTTGGGGGATGTAGTTAGGGCGGTAAGGCGGGCCGCGAACTGGAAAAGTCCGGGGCCCGATGGACTGCACCACTACTGCATGAAGGGTTTCTTGGCTTGCTACTTTGAGACAAAAACTCATTTATATCGGCAGAGATGTTTAGAAGATTAATCGAAAAAATAAGACTTTATGCATACAAATGTAAATAGACTATATTCTTTAAACATGTTTTACAAAAATCGCGGAAATATTTATATTATTTAAGTATAATTTGATGTAGAGGTAAGCAATAAAAAGCAAAATAAGATACACTACGTTTATTTTACATAAAAAGAAATATCTTCAAGCATAAAATTTATGTCGCTCTGATTCTGGAACAAAAAAACAGGTTATTATCTAAAGAAGTTAGCAAATTTAAAGAAGCATTTCATATTTATATATAAGGTAAGTAAGGTAAGTAGCAGCCCATTAACGTCCCACTGCTGGGCACAGGCCTCCTCGCTCATATGAGAGAGGGTTTTTAGAGCATAGACCCACCACGCTGCTCCACTGCGGATTGGCAGGCATAGTACACAAGTGCACTCTCTATTCCTTCACTCTCATAGTCCGACATGACGGCAATCCGACACGACCGGAGAGAGAGATCAGGCGCAGGACCGACGGCTTAACGTGCTCTCCGAGGCACGGGGGTGGATTACATCGCCAACTTCCCAACTTCGGGCAAATTTTGAGAAAATGTTAATAGAAAACTCAATATCGATTTCGAACTGGCCCGACCCGGGACTCGAACCCAGGACCTCATGTCTGTAGTCGAACATGCTAACCACTAGACCAATGAGACAACAATAATGTGACTATAAAAAGAATTAATGCTCATGATATGGCTGATTAAATATCGAAGACATTAATGCAGAAAAAACTAGCTCTCTCTCGGGTTCGTTTCAACTTGAATTAGATATTTATGGGATACATTACAATTTTATTCTCTATGACATCAAGACCCCTAAAATGAGAAAACCAGTAGCGTACGGGCCAGTACCTTTCCGAAACAGTAAACATAGAAAATATTAAGTACTAGCGACCCCGTACGTGCTTCGCTACGTATAAAGTGAAATAATAAAATAAAAATAATTGAAACATTAAATTCATTCAATCATCATTCGTTTATCCAAACAAAAAAGATTAGTAATGGCTAGCTTTTTTAAAACTTTACCCAAAACCACCACCACAATCCCCATCTGAAAAATTTTCAATTCGACAGCTCCATTAATAAAATGATCCGTCATTTATTGAATACAAAACATGTGATAAAGGAAGAAACAGCTTTACCGATTTGTACCAAATTTTATATACGTATTCAGTAGGTCTGAGAATCAGCTATTATCTATTTTTCATCCCCCTAAGTGATAAGGGTTGTTCACCCTTAAATTTTTATGTTTATGTTGGGACGTAATTATTATTTTTTTGCGATACAGCACACAAAAATACATTGCTTTCCTACCGTTTGGTGCAGGTGCTAACCGGTCACGGCTGCATTGGAAAATACCTGCACCAAATCGTTGGCTGTGAGCCGTCGGCCATCTGCCACGAGTGTGGTGATCCTGTGGACACAGCGCACCACACGGTGGCCGAATGTCCTGCTTGGGGACCCCAGCGTCATCTGCTGACGTCGCAGATCGGTGCAGACCTCTCGCTGGCAAGTATTATAGATGCAATGCTTGTCAACGAGCGGGGCTGGAATGCTGTTGCCACCTTCTGCGAAACTGTCATTTCGCTAAAGGAGGCACGGCAAAGAGAGAGGATGAATGCAGCTGAAGCACAGTACCCCGGACGGAGGGGAATAGGAAACAGGAGACGGAGGTTTATCCAACTCCTCCCCCTGTAGTGCACTTTTGAGCCGGCTTCATTCGGAGGGGCCAGAGTGGAATGTCACAACGAACCTCTGGTCCATCCATTCTCGAATGACGAGGGCTCCGCTGGGTTTTAGTGGGTATTCTGGTACTACTGGCGAGTCCCACACTCCCGCCTGTCTCACGGGCGGGGTGCGTAAATGCATTTACCAGCGAAAAAAAAAAAAAAAAAACACAAAAATACATACAAACCTAAATTTTGACTTTTCTATCACCAACCCCTATTTTTTAATAGCGATAATAGTAAATTAATGGCAAAACGACGTTTGCCGGGTCAGCTAGTTGAGTTATAAAATTACAACTATAGGTGGCATTGATTATATATATACATAGATAATAAAACGCATTTAAACATTTTTCACATATACAAGAGACGAAACGAAATGAAATGAGCAATTTATTAGATACATTCATTATAATTTTTTCCATATCATTCTGACCCACAAATTGGGAAAACCCGAAATTTATACATATAATCAAGTACACTTAAACATTTGTTCTAATGTACAAAAGAAGAAACGAAATGAAATGAGTTAGTTATTAGACAGATTCATTATAATTTTTTCTGTGACATCCTGAGCCCTAAATTAGGAAAACCTTAACCTAACCTAAATATCTTAAGGGACAGTACCTTTATGAACCACTGTACATAGATATTATTAATTGTAATCAAGCATCCTGATTCATTCATTTAATCTACAAAAGACGAAACTAAACGAAATGAGATATTTTATTAGATATATTCATCACAATTTTTTTTGTGACATGCTGACCCCTAAACTCGGAAAATCCATATCGTGGACACAAATATCTATCCGAAACAGTGCACATATTATAATATTAAATATAATAAAGCGCCCTGACAGATTGTGTAATCTAAAAAGACAATGAAATGAGACATTTATAAGATGATTTTTCTATCTGTGACATTAAGACCCCTAAAATAAGAAAACCCGTATCGTACGGACCAGTACATATAAAGTATTAAAAATAATCAATTACACTTAAACATTTATTAACGTACTAAAGACGAAACGAAATGAAATGCGTTATTTATAAGTTACATCCATTACAATTTTTACAATGACATCCTAAACCCTAAACTAGGAAAACCTTAATTAACCTTAAATATCTTAGGGGCCAGTACCTTCACGTAACCGGGTACATAGGCATTATTAAATGTAATGAAGCATATTTTTTAATCTACAAAAGCAGAAATGAAACTGAATTAAATGTGACATTTATTAGATACAGTCATAACATATTTTGCTATGACATTTTGACCCCTAAAATAAGAAAACCCGTATCTGAAGGCCTAGTGCCTTAACGAAACTGTGTACATCGATTCTAATCGAAAATTAAATATAATCAAGGTCACTCAAATATTTTTTAATGTACGAAAGGTTATCATATTTCTGTGGCGAGATGACTAGTAGTAATACCACCATCTATTGGCAAGTAATTTCACTAAATTATGTCTTTTGCGGTCACAAGAGACCGTGGCGTTATTAAAGCAACATTGTACAATGGAAGTCTGATAGATGGCACTAATATTAATTGTAATTGTGATGATGTTTCCCGATCCCACAGGAATATTGAAAAATCCGTGCTTCGTAAAGTCACTTAGCTAAATTATCTGCTCTAGAAGCTACCCTAATGCTGATCACGAACCTTAAATGCCAAAAAAGAGAGAGAATACTCTCCATTTGTTAGATTTGTTGATTGAAGTCTATAACGGACACCTACAACATTCATCTATTTAGATGAGCTAAACCCGATCACTAATTCTGATTTTATTAATGGCTGTTACCTTCTATTGAAATTATACCAAGTGTTATAAGATTGAAAATTATCATCCATATACATTTTATCCGCATTATTAATTACCTTTCAAAGTCCATAAACACGGACGTAGTCTACAAGTAAATTGCTTCTGTCCCTGTACCAACTTGGTAACCATATTTCTCTAGCATTCCAGAAGTCAAGCATGGGATTTGGCGCATCGTTGAGCCATGGTTTGCCTGGATGGTCGGAAAACTCGTAGATGCCTCCTACCGAGAGACCCAAGGAGATATAGAACTGAAAAGAATAAGAAGGTACACTCTTTTACATTTCTTTTGTGTTATAGAGAAAATAATTTCTAGAAAACAAACAAATAATTCAGTGAGGATTAATTAATTTATATTTATTTTCATACTATCTAATTATTTTATCACGATATTATGTTTAGATGAAATGATGTTATCTGTCGGTTGGAGACATTTCAACTCTACAGGACCTTTTGTATGGTTTAATATCGTGTCAATCTCTGTCCTTGTATCTGCATCTTAATTAAAAAAAAACCGTATCAAAACTTTAACAAGTATAAATATCCATATCAAAATACATACCAATTTGTCTAAAGGAGCCATAGGACTTCCTTTCTTCCAGTCATCAGCGGCTAACACATTATTCTCCCATGCATCCCTAGCAAAGCCAGGTTTAGCTTCCCCGTAGTTCTCCCCATCCACGTAAAGGGTTATGCCATCTGAAATATCAAGAAGAATTGTGGTATTATTAGTTCAGTGGGAAGTTTACTGAACTTTAGGTGAAACACCAGATAACGCAAAAAAGTATGTTAATACTTTATTTAAGCAGTTAGAACCTTCGGGTATGCACCAGAAAATTTGGCTTGAATTTCCGTTGGACATGTCTATGCAAATAAAAATAATAAAATCGCTTCATAAATCACAACTTGAACAGGAAAAATGAACTATAAGAAACATAGTGTGAAACTAATATTGTTGTCAATAACAATACTATCAGGACCTTCGTCTCCAGCATATAGTAAAGAGGCAGCAAAAGTTTCTTCTTCATCAACAGGAATAACATTAAGAAAGCTTTTGGGTGTGCACAAAGAAGTAGATAATTTGATTTTATTAGTTACATCAGGCAAAACTAGGCATATCCTTAAATTTGTTGTTTCGGTTTTAAGGTTTTTGGTTAGAACTAAAGATTTGTGTTGAGTAAACGATCGGCACGGAAGATTAAAGTATAGCCCAAGAAACCTAGATTCAAGTTCAGAATTGTTTTCATAGTTATGAATGTTTTGGTTTTGCCATCCCATTGGACAAGCGTCAAAATATAAACTGTTGTCTATCACGCTTGGATTTCCAATCATGTTTTCATTTTAACTAAGAGTTAAGTAGCCTCAGGTTTGAATCTAAGGTTGAATCATATCATGTTGTGACAGATTTAATGCAAGATTGACTTCATGACTTCAAAAAAAGGAGGAGGTTATCAATTCGTCTGTATTTTTTTAAATGTTTGTTACCTCATATCTTCCCACTGGGTGGACCGATCTTGATAAAAAAAATTTTATGAAAGGTGGTGCTTGTTATAAGGTCACAGTTTTTTAAACCAGTTCCGATGATGGCATCCATGAGAAAACCGGACAAGTCTTAAATTTTCATAAGCATGTGCGCGACAAGTGGACGAATAACTCAAGATCACGCGAACCGATTTCGATTATTATTTTTTTATTAGAAAGGATATACCTCAAGGGTGATTTTGTGATAGTTTGGTTAGATTCTGATGATGGAATCCATGATAAAGTGACGAAACTCTTCAATTCTTAGAGCAAATCAACGATACTCGGCAGAATCTTCTATAAGCTATCCAAAGATATGAGTTGCCTACCGTAACTTCGGTATGGTCATGTGCTAGTCGTAGTTAAATATGAAGATCAATGGACTTCCTAAATGGCTTCCAGTAAGGGTGCGATTTATGGCAGAATATATAACTGCCTGTAATCAAATAGCTCCAAGTATAAGAATACGAAGAACACTATAAAAGAATACGCAATTATTTCTTACTTTTTAGAGCATATTCATATATTTGTAAGTTTGTTTTGAAGGCGGTTCTTTTTTTGTTAAAATTTTTATTTATGACAAAAAGATTTGGAATGTGGCAGATTTCAGTTTTACGAATGATTTTCGATATGAAATTACAGGAATACTATTGATCAATAGCTCTTACATTTTGTGATTATTCAATTGATTTTCAACTTTATGCATCAGCAATAAAGTGAAAATTGACTCTTTGGCGTTAGGAAAACACTTATATTGCTTAGACAACAGTGAGTACTTGTAATATAGGTCAAATTGACTCTGCATTTTAGTTAGAAAACGTTTGTATGGGAAACAGAAAAAGGCTTTTTAGGAGGTTTTCCATGCAAGTATTCGAACTTTTCTCAACGTAAAAACAATCCTTGGACTTCAACGAACATTAAAAAAAAAGAATTGGCAAAATTGATCGTCGGCGTCGTTGAGTTGTGCGTTTACCAACACATTTTGCGATTCATTTTTATATTACAGATTTCTACTGCATATAGCTGAATTGAATCTAGACTACAGGGATTTACAAAATGGCTTATATAATTGATTTATAACGCAGACTATTTTCTCAGTTCTCCTGTTTTCTGATTTGATGGCGTAGAAAACCTCCAAGCTTAGCCCTCTCCATCACTGCGTGGCTTTGAGCTTTCGAATGAGGCCCCGTTTCCAATCCGGTTGTCTATTTGGTTTTATTAAATAAAAACCATTTCCCAGCAAAAAATATGCATCACAGAAGTGTCATTGTTCAATTAAATGGAGATACGTTTACCGTACCTGGTTGCCATAGCAGTGTGTAGTTATGAAAGGATTTACTCCAGGGTTCTTGGCCAATTTTCTCTTTTAAATAAAATGTCCTAAAACAAAAAAGTATCGTTTATTCTTAATTATTAAAGTGGCCGAGATACTTATTTATGAATACAGTATTTTGATTTTTATTTTCATATTAAATGACTCATTTAACATTAAAACTCTAAAACGACCAAAAACTTCCTGAAAAAAGGGTCAGGAATTGATGAATCAGTAACTCAAGAAGACATACATACATAGCATTACGCATCATTCCCATAGGGGAAGGCAGAGAACACCAAAGATGAAAAAAAGATGAAAAACCAAAAAAGAGACAATCTAAGCCTGTTCCACAAAAAGTAAAACCAGCACAAGATGATGATGAATCAGAAGATTCAGATGAAGATAGTGTAGATGGACCACCAAGTAAAATACTGAAGAAGGAGGGAAATGAGGTAAATATTTCCTTAACAAGTCTTCAACATGTCTAGTAATATTCAAAGCGCACATGTCAGAAGTGAAACTTTCTTGGCAACTTAACTTTTAAGTCTTGTTTTTATATTTATGCTATAAGATAGAAAGAGACTTAGTGGGAGGGGAAAAGGAAGATGTTAGGTATGTAATGAATTTAAATATTAACATTGTCAAGATTAAATACAGGTAATTTATTGAAATCTCAAATGATAAATTGTAAATTAGAATGTCATATGTTTTTTGTCAATATTAGAAATTATTACTTAAATTGATCCTTGCATATCTCATTCGCTTCTTTTATTCTCATGAAACCTTTCACTCAAGTTCGTCGGTTTAGAGTACTTTTGACTTGGCTATTATTTAAAACGTCCTGGATTTGATACAGGAACGATCGCCTTGCTCTTCTCCTTCCAACTTTCGCATTCACTCTTGACTCATAAATCCTTTTTGTCAGTCTCCTTTCATTCATTCTCTCTACATGCCCAAACCATCTAAGCATACCTTTCTCAATTTTAGTCACTACATCTTCTTTTATACCACGACGTCCTCTTATCACACTATTTCTTACTTTGTTTTTTTCAGTCTCATTTCGTCTATTCTATCTAATTAATTGCTTGCCTATGCCCTAACTTTATATTAATTTTTCTAAACATTTTTAAGTCGCCAAGGCTATTAAGATGACGCCCATTGGCCACAAAAACTGTTTCAGTGTTTTCAATCATTTTTAGAAAATAAATTAGATCTTATTATTAAGTTAATTTAATTTTACATATGCTGGAATCTTTAAATAAAAAATATGGTCTTCGTGATTACGCGTCAAAAGTTATAAGGCAGCTGGTTGCTCCAGCATTTATACAAATGCTTTCACTTCTTCCACTTGTTCCCCATCTGTCAAAATATTGCCATTCATCATTCAGGAATATGGATTTATGATTCAATCTATTTACTCCTGTCTCCTATATTATGGTATGACATTTTCAAGGTTAAATATACCGATTGTCATTAATAAGAATAGAAAGTCACTTTTTTTATATGAACGGTTCTTAATTATCTTGTTAAGATATTATGAATTAAACTATAAATTATTTAAGAAGTAGATCAAACTAATTTGTCTATATGTTAGAAAAGTAATATCTTGTGTATAAAAGAATGGTATTTTTACCATCTTCCTGCATTGTTTATTTGCTTAATTTGTCAATATCAAATAATTCTTCTTTCTGATGAAGCTGGCCTGGAACCAGAGAGTGATCTTCATAAATTAGTGTAGTTTTCACTTTCCTTGATTTATTTTTAACAATAAATTCTGATGGTATTAGTATTTTTATGATCATGGCCAAGAAAACAAGTTTTATGTAAAATTTTGAGAGGTTTGGATATATTGAACTTGGTTAAAATTATTTTTGAAGATCTGTTACGTAGATCGATATAGACAAGTCAAGCTAATAATAAGCCTGTTAACAAACAGTTATATTGAAATATGGGTGACTCTTTAGTGTAGTGTGTTAACTAGCAATTAAGTATGATACGGTTAATATATTCAAAGTTTCGTGGCTGTACCTGTAAGGTGGAGTATCGTATAGTATGGGACCGCCTTGCAAATATTGCGAGTCCTCTAAATTACCTTTTACAAAGGCAACCCTCATCAATCCTGAGGCATATTCATCGTAACCATAAGCATGTTCTAGAGGTTCCAATTGTAGTTCTGAAAATTTAAAAAAACTGCTGTTAATACAATGGATTTGTCAATATTGCGGGTTTCCCTTTTTATGACTTTAAGGATAGAAAGAGTTGTAATGGGCTGAAACCCCTTATAACCAACAATGCATTGGCTGTTTCTCTAGTTTAGTTGATGTCTAAAGACGCTGGGGCCTTGATAATAACTATTAAATCTTGTTTGTTACTGTATCTCTTTAAAAGAAAAATAGTAATAATGTTAGAGCCCAGCTGCTTTCAATATCATCGCCTAACGGATGCAACGGTGCGAATATCTTCTTCGCCAACAAAGTACCTGGGTTCGATTTCCTATTATGTATAGTATTTTCTATTTAATCTGAGTCTGGATTGGTGGCAGACTACAGTTGTGGGTAATTACCACACCACCAGCAAACAAGTGCCGCCAATTAAAAATCTGGAACTATATGGTCACTGTCAAACCCTAACCTATCAGCAATAAAACAGTTAGGACTTTCGTAAAGTTAGGACTGTTCCTCTAGATTGTTTACTAGTTCATTTCTATTTTTAAAAGCTGCCTTACCAGGCACAAGCCAGTTTCCTAAAGGCATACGTGCTCTAATTTCAATACGTCCAAATTGAAAGCTGAAACTATTTTTTGTAGTGACTTTGCCTGTGATAATTGGTGGAAGGATTTCGGCCTTAGAGAAATCCCATTCACATTCGCCATGTTCAACAAAACCTGTACAGCTGGAAAATAAGAAAGTTTAGTCTTAAAGTCCTGTATAACAAAACTATAGCACATTTGAAATACGACAAATTGTTTCGAGGGCGATAGGTGACGGAATTAACGGATAAGATACGAACAGGATATGAATCTACGAATAAGATACAAACAAGATATGAAGATACAAACAAATCTACGAATAAGATACAAACAGAATAGGTGTTTACGCAAATATTACAAACTGAAACGGAACGCACCCGAGAATATAATCTGTACGGACAAGAGGACACAGAGGTCACCTTGACACAACGCAAAAGGAAGCAAAGAAGCCGCGCCGTTACTATTCAAAAGTACACGCAAGAACCAGCGACCTTATTAACGTAATTTGTATTATACGCTATACTACGCCAAATCAATAGGAATATACGGATAAAATACGAACAGGATTGGCATATGCGGATAAGATACAAACAGAATAGGAATATACGGATAAAACACGAACAGGATTGGCATGTGCGGATAAGATACAAGCAGAATAGGAATATATGGATAAAATACGAACAGGGATAGCTTTTCCCTCTCTCTCTAAATATGTTTGGCAATCTTATTACTTGTGTAAAATTGTTAGAGATTAATTTAAACAGCAATAAAAAAACGATTATATTAATAATGGTTTGTATGAGTTTCTCTTTGCTAAAAGTTTTGAAATAATTGTAGATGTTCATTCAGGGTTGTAAAGGTGAACAAATATGAATAAAGTCCTTGGAATATAGTCAGAACCACAATTTCGCTTTCCCTTAAAACCTATTCCTATTTGACAAACATTTGATGTTCGTGTCATCATTTAGGTTTCGTTTTTGTCATTGATGTCCGTCCCGTCGTTCAATCAAGAAGCTTTTGTTTTTTTTTTATTTATTTTGACATTTGACATTGACATTTCAATTTCTGGTAGCAACTATAGTCTATTATATTTAAAGGACTTTAGTGGGAATCTGGAAGTAAAGATCGCATTATTTTAATTATTTTCGTTTCTGTTAAATTTCCTTCAGCATTTTTTTACTTAAATTGAAATATTCTGCAATTATTCAGTATTTTTATTTATTGATTCTGAGGTGACACGAAGTTTGCCGTGTCAGCTATTATTTCAATAAATATTGTATCAAATAACCGATTAACCATTTCCTTTAAACGACAGTTAATAAAAGTACAGCCCATGTACGCAATTCTTTTTTGTGTAACTTTAGATTTTTTATAATAATTTTTATTTTGCTCTCTCTTTTATAGTCTAGTTTGTACTTTGGTGTTGGCAGCAGACGTATTAAGGTGCGAACTGAAAAGCAGCATCAAGCTGAGTTTTACGCCTTTTCGCAGAAATGTTTATATATTTTTAACTTTTGTCTTATTTAATGTAAACGTCACATTTTTTGCGAATAAAGATCTTTATTATTATTATTAACAAATAAAGAAGAAATGAAAATAAAATATTGTTGAAGTTTTAATACGCCACCACTTGCCACCGTCTCATAACACAATGCATTACCTTATCAAGGTTATATTTATCGATTGGCACTAATAATAATGTCAAGTTACTTGACACTTATGAACTGGATGAATGAATTAAGCTATAAAGTCAGTCAAATTAAAATTTTTTAGTAATATTTTTAAATCTGGCAGGCAACTTCGTACCACCTCAATACCAAAAAATAAAATAGCTGAATGAAGATTGCAAAATGTTAAACTTTAGTTAGAATTGTGTTCAAAACTTGACCGGAACAAAAAGAATTCGTTATTATAAAAAAGCGATCTTTACGCCCAGATACCCGCCAAAAATATTATTAGTTACGTTCAGAAATTGTTGGTTGTCAATGTAAAATGTCAAAAACAATGAAGAAGTAAATAATAGTATCGAAAATTGTTGCTTGTCAATGTCAAATGCCATAAACCAATGAAAAAATAATAAGAGTATCGGAAATGGTTGGTTGTCAATTTCAAATGTCAAACCAAATGAAAAAAGATAATAAGAGTACAAAAATTGTTGGTTGTCAGTGTGAAATGTCAAAAACAAATGAAAAAGATAATAAGAGTATCGGAAATTGTTGGTTGTCAATGTGAAATGCCATAAACCAATGAAGAGGTAAATAATAGTATCGAAAATTGTTGGTTGTTAATGTGAAATGCCATAAACCAATGAAAAGATAATAAGAGTATCGGAAATGGTTGGTTGTCAATTTCAAATGTCAAACCAAATGAAAAAAGATAATAAGAGTATCAGAAATTGTTGTTTGTCAATGTGAAATGTCAAAAACAAATTAAGAAGTAAATAATAGTATCGAAAATTGTTGGTTGTCAATGTCAAATGTCATAAACCAATGAAAAAGATAATGCATACATACATACATAACATCACGCCTCATTCCCATAGGGGTAGGCAGAGACAACATCCTTCCACTTGCCACGATCCTTGCATATCTCCTTCGCTTCTTTCATTCTCATTAAACCTTTCATACAAGTTCGTCGGTTTAGAGTACTCTTGACCTGGCCGTTATTTAAAATGTCCTGGATTTGGTCCAGGAACGTTCGCCTTGGTCTTCCCCTTCCAACTTTCGCATTCACTCTTGACTCATAAATCCTTTTTGTCAGTCTCCTTTCATTCATTCTCTCTACATGCCCAAACCATCTAAGCATACCTTTCTCAATTTTAGTCACTACGTCTTCTTTTATACCACAACGTTCTCTTATCACACTATTTCTCACTCTGTCACTCAGTTTTAATCCACTCATGCTTCTCAACGCTCTCATCTCTACCGCATTTATTTTACTTTTGTGATTCTTCTGCCATACCCAACTTTCACTACCATACATAAGTGTTGGCACCAACACTCCAGCATGCACTGCCAGTCTAGCCCTTTGAGACACCATCTGGCTATTCATAAAAGCATGCAGAGCACCATTTACCATATTCCCTGCATTCACTCTCCTTTCGATATCACTTTCACATGTTCCATCTTTTGTAAATTTAGATCCCAAGTATACAAATTCTTTCACCTCTTCCACTTGTTCCCCATCTATCAAAATATTGCCATTCATCATAGATTCATCTCGTTCAAAAAGCATAACTTTCGTTTTGTTTACATTCACTTTCATTCCTTTCCCTTTCAAAGCTTCATTCATAATATTTAGCATCTCCTGAAGCTCGTTAGCGGATGACGCAAGTATTACTTGATCATCAGCGTAGAGTAAACATTTGATGAGTAATTCATTCATTCTTAACCCATACATACATTCTTTTAATAATTTAATAAATTCTTTTAATAAAAAAGATAATGAGTATATCATAAATTGTTGGTTGTCACTGGAAATGTCAAAAACAAATGAAGAAGTAAATAATAGTAACGAAAATTGTTGGTTGTCAATGTCAAATGTCAAAAACAAATGAAGAAGTAAATAATAGTATCGAAAATTGTTGCTTGTCAATGTCAAATGTCATTAACCAATGCAAAAGATAATAAGAGTATCAGAAATTGTTGGTTGTCAATGTCAAATGTAAAAAAAATTGAAGCAGAAAATAAGAGTATCGGAAATTTTTGGTTGTCAATGTCATTTGTCAAAAACAAATGGAAAAGATAATCAGAAATTGTTGATTTTCAATGTCAAATGTCAAACCCAAAATAAAAGTATCAGAAATTGTTGGTTGCCCAGGTCAAATGTCAAAATAAATGAAAAACAAAAGCATTCTTTAAAATTTTATATGAGTAACGTCGTGACGATGACCCATGCGACTGGGTCGAAATATCGGCAAAATTAAAAAAAAACGCCATCGTGGTATGTACCCGTTCAAATAGTCAATATGTTAATAAACCAAGAAAATTTTTAAAGTCGGCGTCAGCGAAGGTAGGTGTGTCCCGCGTGTCCACTTGGCAGCTCCGGCGCCACTCACACCTATAGCTGTATATGTAGGTACCTTGACTGACATCGACTCCAAATATAAGAATACGAAGAACTATATTTAGCCAACTCGCTATCACCTATTTTTATATGGTAATCGATCATATTAATTATACGCTAAAGTTTCCCTGCCCCCACACTCTGCCACCACCGCTTTAAACTCGTTGCCATTTGATTACAGACAGTTATGTATTCTGCCACAAATCGCATCCTTACTCTAACCCGTTGAGGAGTTCCATTGATCATCATATTAAACCACGACAATCATTTGACAACACCAACGTAACTCAAATATCTGGATAGCCTATAAAAGATACTGCCGAGTATCGGTAATTTGCTCCTAAGAATTGAAGAGTTCCGTAACTTTGTCCAAGGATCCCATGATCAAAACCTAACCAAACTATCATCAAACAACCTTTAAAGTATATTCTTTCCAATAAAAAACGAATACTCGAAATCGGTTATCGTGAACTTCAGTTATTCGTACATTTGTCGCGCACATGCTTAATGCAAATTTAAGACTTTTACAGTTTCCTCATGGATGCCATCATCAGAACTAGACTAAAAAATATGGGACCCTATGACAAGCACCACTTTCAATATAAAAAATCATCATCAAAATCGGTTCACCCAGTCGGAAGATATGAAGTAAAAAACATAAAAAGAATGAATTAATAACCTCCTCGGTTTTTTAAAGTCGGTTAAAAACCAAGAACAATCTTGAGATACCGTCTGAAAATCTTTTGCCAAACTAAACATCGTCACTGCAAACGATGGACGTCCACTGCTGGACATAGGTCTCACGTAATGACGTCCACAAGGCCCGATCCTGCGCCGCCTGGCTCCAGTGGCTACCGGCGACCCTCTTTATATCTTGTGGGAGGTCGCCACTCCAGAACCTTCGGCCCCCAACGTCCAATGGACTATGTGCCCCGCTCATTGCCACTTCAGGTTCGAACCTGAAGTGGCAATGGGCGGGCCACATAGTCCGACGAACCGATGGACATTGGGGCCGGAAGGTGCTGGAATGGCGACCCCGCACCGGACGACGCAGTGTAGGAAGACCCCCCCACAAGGTGGACCGACGATATAAGGAGGGTCGCCGGTAGCCGCTGGAGCCAGGCGGCGCAAGATCGGGCCTTGTGGGCATCATTTCGTGAGACCTATGTCCAGCAGTGGACGTCCATCGGTTGAAGCGACGACGACGACGACGGATCTCTTCATTTCTGATTCGATCACGTAGAGAAACTCCGAGCATATCCCTCTCCATCACACGCTGAGTGACTCTGAGCTTTCGCATGAGGCCCCCAGTCAACAACCACGTCTCAGAACCGTAGGTCATCACTGGCAACACGCACTGTTCGAAGACTTTGGTCTTAAGGCACTGAGGGTTATCGGACGAAAATATCTGGCGTAGTTTCCCGAACGCTGCCCAACCAAGTTGGACTCTCCTTCTCGAAATTGTACCGACATAGCTGGACCTATGTGTTCCAGGTATGTGAACTCGTCAAAAATTGCTGAATGCTCAACGATGGCTGGGTGTAGCGGAACATGGATATTCGACTAAACAACAAAACGACATGGAAATTAAACATACGTGTAAATAATAAAATATTGTAACCAAACTTGGATTTGAAGTTAAATCAATTTATATGTTAAATGTCATTGATGTGAAAACCATAAGTAGATACTTTACCAATAGAAGACGTTGATGAATCAAAAAAACAGTTTAAGCTTCCTTAAATAATGAATATCATAATTTTGATTTTGGATTTTAATACCTCAATTTTCATCTTGATATTGCATCATCCATGTCCAATCTCATACACATTAAGTATAACTCTTTATAAAGTAGCAGCCCATTAACGTCCCACTGCTGGGCACAGGCCTCCTCACTCCGAGGAGCGAGGGTTTTTAGAGCATAGACCCACCACGCTGCTCCACTGCGGATTGGCAGGCATAGTACACAAGTGCACTCTCTATTCCTTCACTCTCATAGTCCGATGTGACGGGAATCCGACACGACCGGAGAGAGATCAGGCGCAGGACCGACGGCTTAACGTGCCCAACTTCCCAACTTCGGGTAAATATTGAGAAAGTCTTAATAAAAAACTCAATATTGATTATGAATTGGCCCGACCCGGGACTCGAACCCAGGACCTCATGTCTGTAGTCGAACATGCTAACCACTAGACCAATGTGGCAGAGTCTTTATAATAGAACATTAATTATTCGTACCTTTGGGTTAAGTTCATGGGCATGCGTAAATATCCCTCTCCAAACCTAGACTCCAAAGTTATCGGTTTAATACTCAATTTTCCTTCTTTTATTAGTATATTTTTCCCGTTGAGGTACAAATTGAATGGCCTATCCTATAAACAAAAATACACACTTTAAAAAATAAATGGTTTAAAGTCAAGCAGTAAAACATTTTTTTTTATATATATCTCCATTAAAATATTATGAATGAAGCTTTGAAAGGGAAAGGAATGAAAGTGAATGTAAACAAAACGAAAGTTATGCTTTTTGAACGAGATGAATCTATGATGAATGGCAATATTTTGATAGATGGGGAACAAGTGGAAGAGGTGAAAGAATTTGTATACTTGGGATCTAAATTTACAAAAGATGGAACATGTGA
>JACTOM010000242.1:447436-461987 GCA_015832385.1 Elymnias hypermnestra | reverse complement strand
ATTGGTCTAGTGGTTAGCATGTTCGACTACAGACATGAGGTCCTGGGTTCGAGTCCTGGGTCGGGCCAGTTCGAAATCGATATTGCGTTTTCTATTAAGATTTTCTCAATATTTGCCCGAAGTTGGGAAGTTGGCGGTGTGATCCACCCCCGTGCCTCGGAGAGCACGTTAAGCCGTCGGTCCTGTGCCTGATCTCTCTTCAGTCGTGTCGGATTGCCGTCACGTCGGACTTTGAGAGTGAAGGAATAGAGAGTACACTTTGTGTACTATGACCGCCAATCCGCAATAGGGCAGCGTGGTGGGTCTATGCTCTAAAAACCCTCTCTCATATGAGCGACTAGGCCTGTGCGCAGCAGTGGGACGTTAGTGGGCTGCTACTTACTTACTATTAGATGATTTTAAAGAACGCCATACTTCAATAATTCTTCCCATGATGTCTACAACGCGATGTATATGAATGACAGATTTTTAAATCAAAAGATCATATAACTGTACCTTTGTGGAATAACTTGGAAATTTGACTTCTGGGGTCCATATATTTTTGTCAATTCTTGAATTGAAGTTATCTTCAAATAGCAGTTGTCCTTTACAAACGAAATCAGTGATTGATAGTTTTGTCAATGATAATTCACATGGATATTTCCTAGGCTCTTGGTCTGTAGGAGATTGATCACTAGATATTGGCCGTGCAGGAACCGGTGTTGAAGCCTGTGGTGATCGTGGTAATATACTGCCATCAAGACCAACGGGAACACCAGCTTCATTAACAAAACCTGGAACATTGACACAAATTTTAAAACGTATTTAATCTAAATTGATATTGCTGAAACATTTGACATTGTTTGATCTTGATTCCAGTTGAAGGTGGAAGCTAAATGTTGCAAAATATAATCTACTAAAACGATATTTATAAAAATAATTACGCAGTTTCTTCTCAGTAAAATCAATTTTCCGAACCTGAGGTAGATTTGTTACCATATAACCAACTAATTACGATTTTAAAAAGCCTTTTGGCCCTTGAATAAGAATAATTTGATTGTGAATTGATATCCTTTCCGGGTTTGATTAATTTGTTTCTATAAGGTCCCCTCTTATATCTTAACTAGAACTAAAACAGTTTTTTTTTAACTGCTTCTGCTTATTTATTATTCATTATTTCTATATATGTACCTCTAACAGTCCATTCACCATTATCCTGGCGATATCCTAGACCATTTTTTATAACGTAAGTCCAAAAATATATTTTATCACCAATCGCTAAACGGGCATCTCTATCTCTAAAAATCCATCTCCCTTGTTTCGCTTTAGTGATATCTCGTGACCAATGTCCGGCTTCTAGGCCTTCCATTTCTTCATTAAGTTTACCATGGAAGGCAAATAGTGAAAATCCATCATCTGCAATTCAAAGGACTTATATAAAATATATGACATATACACATAGTCGTAATAAACAACGATTGTTGTTACAGTTATCTATATACATAAAAGCAACACTTTTTCTTTGTTATCGATAAGTTTGAAAACTACTGGACCGATCGGCATGAGATCATGACCATTCGACGCGGAATTAATTGTAGAAGGTTTTAGGCATTTTTAGAATTCCATCAACCGTTTATCATTTTTTTTTTCAAATTTATGTGGACAGTCATTTGTTTCTGTTACCAAAACTCGAGCGCACAAAGATCGGGAAAATGTCAAACGTCACTTCAACGCTTATAAACGCGTTTCCACATACCCTCCCACGCATTCACCCACGCATTTCCACACATCCACCCACGCACTCCCACGCATCCACCCACGCACTCCCACGCATCTATCCACGCATCCACGAGGTTGTGACATTACTTATTAAACCGTTGTTTTTAGCAACGGTTTTGTTAATTAATTTCTAGGTTATGTAAATATGGCATAAATTTATGTTACTATCTTTTGTTTAAAAATTATTCATCTTTCATAGGTTATGTAAAGATGTCATTTATTTGCGCTATCTTTTGTTTCAAAACAAAAAAGATTCTGTGTGTCATTTAATCGATTGTGTTTTATTTAGTATTTGTAAAACTGTAAGCTTCCACATTCCAAGTCTTTTTGACAGAACGAAGTCTTTCGGGTCTGCTAGTTATAATATGTTACAGGAAGTATGAAATTAGCACCCGTGACCGAGAAGTTAAGGGGTGGAGTAATTCTGTTGTGGACATGTCATGAGAAGGGAGGATAGCCACGTATGCAAGAGGGACCTAAATATGATGGTAAGCGGCAGGGCCGGGAGAGGGTGACTATAAAAGTATGGATGCACTGAGTGAAAGAGGATATGTGTGTAAGAGTTGTGATAGAAATGATAGCTGATAGAGTGAAGTGGCGAACGGAAACATGCTATGCCGGCTCCACCTAGTGGGATAAGTGCAAGGAAGTGTTGAATGATGAGACATTTATTTACTTGTACGAAAAAGTATCTCCCTGTCAGTTTGTTTGTTCTCGCTTATAAACAAGTAGGAGATATCAATTTTAAAGGCTCTGATAGCTGATATTATAGGGCATAATATTAATTTCATTTTTTCTAGAACTTTTAGTGGAACGTCAAACTTAGCTACAGCTAAACGTTTTCGGGTTTCGTTAATTAACTATAAAAATCTGATAAAATATACACAAACACAACCTCATTATTTATCTAAACGTGTCTCACCGCTTAAAACAATATATTGGGCAAATCTTTGTTATTCAATTCGCATGTAAACGTTTGGTGGTTTGCGGTTGGAAACATCTAAAATAATAGGTTTATCTTGTTTGTTTCTATGTGCTGCGGTTTCAAAAATATATACAGTAAACATACCTATGTTAAAATAAGTAATAACCCCATTACTTGTTTATACTTATGCTCTCTTATTTAAATTTTAATACGACATTTTGACGTCGAATAACTTGTAATGGCTCCACTGATTCATTTGTTATTGGTTAATGTTTAACTGGACCTGACGATATAATTTTAAATAGTAACAAAACCTGATGAGGGTTAATTTTTTAATGTTTCCATTACATCATTGTATCAGAATGCTACCTCTTTATTTGGAAATGAAGTCCAAGAGCTCTGATAGCTGTGCAAGTACTAGTACCATTACACTAACTATGTCATCGTGTTATTTGAGTGAAAAGACTATCAGAGGTAATAGATTTTACGATTAAGTGAGATCATTCTTATACCCGGAACACAATAAAGTAAACAAATGGAGTAGTAAATGCTAAATAACTTTGGAAATTCCTAAATATCTCTTGCAGGTATCCCCGAAGCGTTTGTATTCACCGGCAAATGTACAAAGTATCACGTAAATGGTGACTCATAATTAAAATGATAAATATTGTTTGTAATATTTATTTATTTATTTTTTATTTTGTTATAATCAATAGCTACGTAAGAATAAGATATAAAACTTGACAATATGACATATGAAGATAATAAAAAATTAATAATATGTAGTTATATAATATGAAATTAAAAATTCACAACTGGAATTCGTGTGAGTGATGTATGTGCGTGTGCGTGAGCGCGCAAATGCGAGGGGAGAGGGAGGGGGGTCTGTGTGTAAGTGTGTTTGTGTCTGTTTGAATGTATTTAAAGCTTGTGTTTATTATTTTTTTCTTGTAATTCCATCCCTAGGTTGAAAAAATGCCATGGTTGTGGTGCTCCCGTGGATACGGCACACCATACCGTGGTGGAATGCCCAGCGTGGGGCCCTCAGTCAGGGGAGTTGACCTCTCGCTGGCTTGCATAGTAAGTGCGATGGTCGCCAGCGAAGCAGGGTGGAGAACCGTAGCCTCCTTTTGACTGTCATCTCGCTAAAGGAGGCTCGTGAAAGGGAGCAGGAGTTGGCTCCTGACGCCCCTGCAATCCGTCACAGAAGGCTTGGGAGTAGAAGGCGCGGCTATGCGCGCCTTCTCCCATTGACTTGAAACTCGATTCGGCTTCATCCGGGACACCATATTGGATTGCGCAAGCGAGCCGCTGGTGCGCCACTTTAGGATGACGAGGGCCCGCTAGGTTTTAGTGGGTATTCTACTAGACAGTGAGTCCCACACTACCGACTAGTCGGAGTGCTTGTTTTACATATTCCGCTTGGGCGGTGTGCTAAAAGCATTTCCCAGTGATAAAAAAAAGGTGAAAGAGGTATAAATGCGAGAAATTCTTATTATAACTGCGTGCTAATCGTATCAAGACAGAGTTCTGGGCATAAAATAATAATAAATAAATATAAGTCAATGTGAGAGAGCTATGATGATTCAAAGGTTAATCAGGTGGATTCTTGTTAAGAGTTACATGCACGAACCTTGGACAGGAATTGATCAGGTACCAATTTTGAAAAGCTTACGTGCTTAATTGTGTTTTGAAATTCTACGTTATATCCTAAACAATCAATAATCCGCAAACCCAAAATTGTTCCAGCTTTCACATATATAAAACTAGCGGCCTGTCCCGGCTTCGCACGGGTAGACATAAATAGGTACAGATATTTAAATTATAAGCATGATAATTAAAACGACCATGAATTATGAATAAGTATGATTCCTAATATTAAAAATAAGTAGCTCTGAAAAGAACTTTTTAAGTGAAGCATGAAAATGTGTTAAAAGAACTCGTAATATTCAATGTCGCTTGCGTCCACTGCGTAAGGTAACCTAATTCATAATGGTGCACCCCCTTCTTTCCCACTGCCCTCTCTCGTCGAGTTAGCTACTCGATGCGCTGCGTGGCGGCCCCCGCCGGCATGTATTTTTACTTTAATTTCATGATATCTTTTGAATGGAATATCCGATTTCAATAATTCAAAAAGTAATCACCAGGTATTGAGATATTATTGAATATTAAATTATTTATTTGGATAACAATTTATAAATGGTATGGATAACACGGTCTGATTTTGATCGGCATTTCTATCAATTTGTTAAATGTAAAAAAGTAGTTATAGTGACGTAACTACAATAGTTAGACCTAAGGTCTCGTGAAGTTTTTTGTAGATATTAATATATTCTATAATATTGTCGAACATTTTTTTTGTCCTATCATTAATACTCTTCACGGCGTATGCCATGAAAGACATTTTATGGCTAATTTTTTTACACCTTCGGTTGGTTTTAATAGGAATTTCTAAAGATTTCTATAGTAATCTATTACTAAATATAGCCTATGTTACTCAGTGATAATGTAGCTTTCAAATAAAAAAAGAATTAATAAAATCAAAATTAGTGTAGATATCTATTTATAATGTCAATAAACAACTAATATCAATTTTGAATTGGGCAAAACGGGATTATAATCCAAGAACTCACGGTCTCTTCTCATAACTGACCACTACGCTTAAAAGATAATCTAACTTTTTAGTATATAATTATGTATATATACAAAATTGCAGACTTCAGTTAATGTAAAATAAACAGCGGTTTTCAACGTACATTGAACCCGAGCTAATTAAATTAAATTGACACAATTGAGGTAACATCGATTGCGGTTTGTATATTATCGAGGTTACGTCAAATAAGTTTTCCGGTTGACGCTATAATTTACAAATAACTTGTATTGGCTTTTTTGATTGAGAAAGTGTTTTTTTTTTATAAACCGTAATTGCACCCCTATAATAAATATAAATTTTAGCAAAAAAAGAACCGCCTTCAAAACAAACTTACAAATATATTAATATGCTCTAAAAAGTAAGAAATAATTGCGTATTCTCCTTCACCTAAAAAACGATCAAAGCCGCAACCTAATACCCGAACGTTACATGTTAGTTACACCTAAAAACGTCTTGCTCATATGAAATAATACCGTTTAAATGAAACAACTTTACACTTACTTACTTACTTAAACCCGCGACCTTATACCACCGCTTCAGATATAATTCACCTTTCAAATATTGTAATGCAGCAACAAACGTAAGATCATTGCCATTTCATTACAGACAGTTATATATTTTGCCAAAAATCGCACTCTTACTGTAACTCGTTGAGGAGTTCCATTGATCTTCATATTTAACTACATCAAGCATTTGAATACACCGAAGTTACGGTAGGCAACTCAAATATCTGGATAACCTATAGAAGATTCTGTCGAGTATCGTTCATTTGCTCCTAAGAATTAAAGAGATCCGTCACTTTGTCATGGATTCCATCATCAGAACCTTACCAAACTATCACAAAACAACTCTTGAAGTATATCCTTTCTAATGAAAAAAAATCATCGAAATCGGTTGTCGTGATCTTGAGTTATTCGTCCATTTGTCATGATGATGCCATCATCAGAACTGGATTTAAAAAAAATGGGACTCTATGACGAGCACCACCTTTCATTAAAAAAAAATCATCAATCGGTCCACCCAGTCGGGAGATATGAGGTAACAAACATAAAAAAAAATACAGACGAATTGATAACCTCCTTTTTTTGAAGTCGCTTAAAAAGTCAAGCACAACAATATTATAAGCGTTTCAATGATTTTTTTTAGAATTGTACTTATGATATACTTTTTAAGCATCATGTTTTATATCTTTCAAAAAAATGGTTAATAGAACATAAATATGATATAAACTTAAACGTAACTTGACTCTATAGAGGCCATCGATATATATATATATATATATATATATTCCGTGTCACATTGTTTGATATCTATAATTGCCGAAACGACACGATTTTGATGAGTTTTTATTCATTTTGCTAGAGTTTTTCCTATTTAGGACTTAGAAGAGGTTTCATTTTAGTTTTTAAAAAGTTGCATTTTTTAAACTGAGGGATCGTTCTACTATCCATTACGTTCAAAACGGCAACGTACTTTATTTGCGACATTTGAGTCCTTATTATAAAACTATCTGAACCCGCGACTTCGTTTGCGTAGAATGATTGAACTTTCGTTAATTAAGTCAAATTGTTTTATAAATAAGAAACATACACGCAACGAATTTCTCAAAATTTACTTTTGATAGGTGCTATTTTTTTCAAATCAAATTAAAATATCTTTATTCAAGTAGGCATATTACAGCACATTTGAATCATCAAATTATATATATTTTCCACACTCTGATTCTAATATACGTCTGATGATGGTACTCAAGATCGGCTTAAAATCTAAAGTTACGAGGGTTCCTTCGCGCCCTGATCCAACAAGAATCCACAACAAACTCAGTCGGGTATTTTTTTTTGTTACCATCATCATTACAATATCATATTAGTTTATTATATTTTAATCAAAATTATAGCAATTCGTTCACTCCCACGCGTTTCTATCGTCTAAGTACTCTTGCAACGATTTTTCTATCAACTTTCTTTTAACAAAGACTTTGAATTTATTAATTGACATCTTTAGAACGTCTTGTGGGAGTTTATTATAGAAACGTATACAGTTACCCTTAAATGAGTTGTTAATCTTATGCAGCCTACTAGAATTTATAACAAGTTTGTTTTGGTTTCGTAAGTTATACAATGTACATTCACTCTTTTTATTAAAAGAGTCAATGTTTTTGTGTACGTACAACAAGTTTTCTAATATATATATACGCAGTGAACTGTCATTATGTTAACTGCCTTGAATTTGTTTCTTAGCGACTCTCTTGACCCATATTATTATTTTTTATTTATGAACACCCCCGCAAACCCCCTTGCGTGTAAAAATCCGTTCTTAGCTGGCCTTTACTCAAAAAAAGGAACATTTCTCTTATATATATATATATATATATATATATATATATATATACGAGTATATATATATATATATATATATATAAGATTTAAATCTAGCGAACTGAAAGACTGATATTAAACTCGCGTGCCCCCGTTTACCGCTTTATATAATTTACCGGCTTTGATGACGTTGGCTAGATACATACACAGCATCACGCCTCACTCCCTTTGGGATAGGCAGAGACCACGTCCTTCCATTAGCCACGAGCCTTGCATATTTCCTTCGCTTCTTCCGTTCTCATTAAACCTTTCATACAAGTTCGCCGGTTTAGAATACTCTTGACCAGGTATTTGTTTAAAATGTCCTAGATTCGGTCCAGGAACTTTCGCCTTGGTCTTCCCCTTCTAACTTTTCCATTCGCTCTTGACTCATAAATCCTTTTGTCAGTCTCCTTTCATTCGTTCTCTCTACGTGCCCAAACCATCTAAGCATATCTTTCTCAATTTTAGTCACTACATCTTCTTTTATACCACAACGTACTCTTATCACACTATTTCTTTCTTTGATACTTCTCAACGCTCTCATCTCTACAGCATTTATTTTACTTTTATACTTCTTTTGCCATACCTAACTTTCACTATCATACATAAGTGTTGGCACCAACACTCCTCCATGCACAGCCAGTGTGGCCCTTTGATGATAGAAGACTGAGTAAATGATAAAACACATTTTTGTATTATATTTATCACTACTAGTATTTGTATGCTTGCAGTCCGCACTGTAAAGGCTTACGGGCTGCTGGTTGGCTACCTCTGGTCTAATAAACATCAACCCCGAATAAAATTACTCTGCGAAGTAAGTGTGCTTTAGCTTAGGGGTCGTCAACCTGCGGCCCGCTGGTTGTTGGTTGGCTACTCCTAATTTAATAAACAATAACCCTAAATATCCAGTCCAGTAAATCAGTCTGTAATGGAAGTCTAATTTAGCCCAGGGTTCGTCAAAATAGTATCGTATGCAGCCTGCAGGGATAGAAATAAAAAAATGTGTGTATTAGATCAAATGTGACTCGCACCAATATGTTCACAACATTTGTAGCCATTAAAAGATTGTCCACCTCTGCAGTAATGGATTGATTTGATTTGCATAACCGAATCAATAGTCTAGAAGGTCTAAACTTAAATCGCGATTTAGTTTTGGCTTACCACATTTTATAATAAAGCCCTTAAAGTTTACGCAGAGGATGTTGCGCTGTTCAGCTATTATAAATCGATATAAAACACAAAAATTGTTTAAACGTATAGTTTTAACGTAGTTTGTTGTAGACTTTCAAACCATTCAAGTAATATTCCAATCTATTTAAAAAAGTAATATATCAAAGACGTTTGTCACGAGAGAGAAATAGAGAAAACACAGAGTTATTGCACACATGATAAAAAGAGATACAAATTAAGAGATTTAAAACTAGGGTATATGGCTGCAAGCAACCTCTTCCAGACAACCTTTGTATAATAAGAAGTTATTTTAAGGAGAAATATATAATAAGGCAGAATAAAGCCAGAAACTCTTCTCTGTCTTGGGTTCAATTCGCAGAGAAAATTTTGGAAATTGGAGGCTTCGGCCGTGGCTAGTTACCAATCTACCAGCAAAGACGTGGCGCCAAGCAAAAAGATTGCATTATAATATGACGCTGTGTAGAAACCATGAGAAGTAAATCTAGCACTATATCTCTTACCATCAGTTGAAATTACAATTAGGCACTGACCTCTCAACCTGCAGTGAAGCAGCGTGGTGGGTGTATGCTCTAAAAACCCTCTATTCGTGAGGAGGCCTATGCCCAGTTCCAACTAACTAAAATTTCAGCAATAAAAAACCATAAACAAACCTCGAACGGAGACACGTAATCCTTTTGGGTATATAGCTTCCAGTTGAGCCGCTGCCAATTGATAGCATTGCACATTTAATAGAAAATATTCCAATAAGGACACCAAAAATATTATTTTCAACATGTTGTATCTAGAAAAATATATTTTTTGGAGTAAATATTGTTTTTTTTTCTATATTGAAGTGAATTGAATACGATTTATATGTCCGATGTTTTCCATTGATGATAATAGACTAACAAAGGACGGTCGCTTGGTCGGGCCTTATACATTTATAGGCCGAGAGACAGTCGACTAAGCAGCTATTCGCACTCGAATCTGAAGTACATTCGGTTGAAGCCTAAAATTCTGTAAGGACAGTGACCTTTCCTGGTCAAGTTAACCCACACACGAGCAAGTCAGTGACTGACTACAACTAGAACCTAGTACTGCAGCTAGGCTCTATCACTTCACCTCGACTCTAATGTAACAAATAAATATTAAAACGATTTAACTCATATAATTAATCATGATATTATTGATTATATATTGTTAGCGATCATTACTTTTATTTGTTTGCATTGCTAATAAATTACTGTATCTGTTTATGAGGCCTTTGTAATTATGTCAGTAAAACAGTTACATGTGGTACTCCGGCTAAATGCTATTCCGGAAATTGTCTCAAATTTATCACATCTGTTTAAAGTCGTCGTTTATCGACGGTTGTGATTGGTGGACTTACTACTTTTGAGTGGGGGAGTTTTACAAGGGGGGGAGTATAAGAGATAATAGCACAGGAGAATGAGGAACTTTCGCCCACTGACATAATGAAGAATCTGAGAATAATATTACTTAACCTACATATTAGTGAGTGACACTAAAAATATAAATGTTAATTAACTGTTGAAATGAAATACTATTTATTACTTTTTAAAATTATCTTCTTCTTCTTAAAGTGCCTCTTCATTTTTCTTGAAGGTATGCCGCTAACTTTTTGAGTTTATTTCTATCTTTCGCAAGACGGAACAGCTTGGCTGCGGATTTTATTTTGTCCATTCGCGTATGTTCCGCAGCCAAGACTTTCTCTCTACTCTTTCTGCGTCCAGCATGCCTTTTGCCCTCAACCTTGCCCATCATAATAAATTGGAGTAACCCGTACCTATTGTGCCATATAAAGTTATACGAATCGTAAAATATGTTTTCATACTATTTCAAATTCACAGTTGTTGGGATTAAGGCGTAAATTTACTTGGAACCAAAACGTAACGTATTTTTTTAGTAATCTACTACGGTGTAACTTTCCTACCTGTCCTAATGTATGTTTAGAAAAAAAAAATATTCCTGAGTGTATATAAATTATTGTTAGATATGTTATATTAAAAAAGTAATTGCAATATAGCAATAACGCGCGAATTCTCTTTTTCGCGTCATTAGTCTGTTGGAACTAAATTAACTCAAACGAGCTGAACACATCAGAGTCTCATTACTCCCGGAATGAGTTACGTAACGTGCCTAAAGAAAATTTCACTTCCTAGCTGAACTCAGTGCCATTGCTAATGTGAAAGATATCTATTGTATTTCTTTAAAAACTATTTTATAACTACCGGCTCTTGTACTATGTGTTAACGAAGCAACTACTCAAGCCATTGTGCCAGCCACACCAATACAGATGCTTGCAAAAAGGAAATTAGTATATTTCTTACAAATAATAAATAAAACACAGTTGAGTTAGTCAACCTGAATCATCTGTAATACTGAAATACAACTGTTTCATTGGTAAATGAAGTTGGGCTTCTGTGACCTTAACGAGGGTATATGGAAGAGGTTAGGCCTGTAGAAATGAATAGCGCCGGTGGAGATCATGGTCAAGTCCTCTGCGACACATTCCCATGACTCCATTAAATAACATGCAAATATCACCGTCAGGTTTTAGCCGGTAAGAGTCCAGCATAACCCGTAAGGCTTCCCCGTGGCGTTACGGGTATACATGAGGATTTAACTTATCTGCCTCATTGGTCTAGTAGTTAGTCCGTTCCGCTACAGACATGATGTCCTGAGTTTAAATTCCCAGTCGGCGAATTTATCAATCAATATTGTGTTTCATATTAAAATTTTCTCAGTAAATTCCATGTGTTGTGTAGTTGGCGGTGTGCTCCACCATCGTGCCTCGAAGAGCACGTTAAGCGGTCGGTCCTGCACCTTATCACACTCCCGTCGTGTCGGATTCCCGTCACATTGTATTATGGGAGTGAAGGAATAGTGCCCTTGTGTCCTATGCTTGCCAACCCGAAATGGAGCTGCGTGGTGGGTATATGTTCTAATAACACTGTCTCCTAAGAGTAAGCAATGGGGCATTAATGGGTTGCTACTCACCTTACTTAAAACAGCTACAGTATGTCAAAGATCATTCATTCATCAATTAATGTTATAAATAATTTATTTATTCAACAAATAACATTAATTACAAGTGAAACCCTGTCAGGGTGTTGCAAAATTAGAATATATTTTTTTCTAAATGAAGCAATGTTGAAATTATTTTATACCGCCCATATCCCTTGTTATCACTTACGATTATGTCAAACAAACCATTAAGTGAAAATAAAAATATTATAAAGGATAACATAAATTAAAATAATTTCGATTTACATTAATGAAAATATCTACATTAATGAAATAATTTGCGAAGGTATATAATTTTAACACCTAATTGTCAAGCAATTTGATAGTTACCATATGATATCACCCCAAACTAGATTTGGTATGATTTTGCTGATATAGACACAATATTTGTAATGCAGAAAAGTGTTGTTCACTCATCTCAGTGGACTCATCATAGATAGCGATCTATGATGAGTCCAAAAAATTCGCTAAGAGAAAAATTTTGAACTATAAAAACAATGGCGGTTCACTATGAATACATATTGTACTTACATAAAAATATTGACACAGTCAAGAAGAAAGGTACTTCATAGAACATTAGAAACTAGTTCTAAATTCTAGTAGACGGTCACACAATATAGTCCAATCCTTCATTAAAGGCGAGCTAATTAAAAAATCATACTAGTAATTCAAAAGATTACCTATACGTTAAAAACCTGGGAGTGATTGAATTGATCTTATCCACATACAATAAATTAGTATTATAATTTGTTGTGGGGTATTCATAAGACAGGGTGCGAAGGAACTCTCGTAACTTTAGCTTATAAGTCGTTCTATAATATCAACATCAGTCGTATATTGAAATTAATGTGTGGAAAAAACTTTAACTTTATTTATCGATTCGAAAGTGCTGTAAAAAGCAAAATGATTACAATTTTTTTTTAATTTTCTGAGAAAATATATTACAACTGTGAGCTCTTGTACTATACGTTATCGTTGTTATTGTGTGAAACACGTTACTTTGGTAAGATCAGAATAAAATATCATTAATAATAAGATGTTATTAAAATCAGAAGCTTTGATTACAGTATCAACATATAATCATATAATGATTGTGCAAGAATTATATATATTTTTTGTCTTTATTATTAATAAAATTCAAGAGTCTATTTGAAATTAAAACTTCTTTTATAGTTATCATTCTTTACATAACAAAGTTCTCTTCTGTATGACTGTCAGTATGATCGCAATAAACTCAAAAACTACTGAACAGATTTTGATGGAGTTTCCTCCAATAGATATAGTATTTCACGAGGAATATTTAAATGTATAATATGTCTATGTTAGATGCAAATTGGTTGATATATAATGATAATCGTGGGGTGTATGAGAAAAAATAACACCATCTGAGAGCTTTAGTAGAAAACTCTGCCAAATCCGTTTGAGATATAACAATACAATGCCTGGTGGAATATTCTCCTTTTATAGATCTATAAAAAGTCCTGAACGGCATCTATCTATCTGTTAAAGATGGTTCACTATACCCGTTCAATCTTTATAGGTATTGGCAAAGTAATTCATACTGTTAATCAATTTAAGCATTTAATGCCTATTATAAAGATATAAAACGAAGACAGACGATAGTACTAATGACACCTTTGATGATGGAAATGAAGAAAATAATATTCTAAAAATGTTTTACTTACGCTCCATCATGTTAGCACAGGTAAATGAAACTAAAATTTCATAAAAACTACATTATTAACATTTTTAAAAATATTAATAGATTTTTTTCCGTCGCGTGGAGGGGAGGAAGGAGATGCATTCTACTCCGCCCTTAAAGTGTACCTGTAGGTCGGCTTCATCCGGAGGCCAGTGTAGAATGCCTTAAGAAAGCTCTGGTTCAGCATTCACGAATGACGACTGCTCAATGGGTTTCTGTGGGTATTCTGGCTCTGCCACTAAGTCCCACATTCCCGTATGGCTTTCTTGACAGGGTGCTTAATAGAAAAATATTAAATCAAAGCGCTAGTAATAAATTAAAGCTGAAATTTTGACACATAAGCCTATCTATTTATCGTTTGTATACGAGTATTAGATGAAGTATAATTAAACACAGTACCAGACTTAAGTTTTGCTCCTCCTTTCCTGAACCTTTCAGTTTTAACGAACACCTGAAGTCCACAAAGCGTATTTTGGTGAACAGTGAATCCCACACTCCTGGATGGAGCTGTACACTCTATTCAACGTGTGTTGAAATGACTTTTTAATCGACTTCAAAAAAGAAGGAGATTATCGAGTCGTCTGCATGTTTTAACCTCATAATTTTCTACTGGGTGAACCCGGCTGGTGTTCTGATGATGGCACCCATGAGAAAACCGGATAAGTGTTAAATTTGCATAAAGCATGTGCGCGACAAATGGACGAATAACTCAAGATCACACCAACCGATTTCGATGATTCTTTTTTTATTAGAAAGGATATACTTCAAGGGTTGTTTTGTGATAGTTTGGTTAGGTTTTGATCATGGTATCTATGACAAAGTAACGGAACTCTTCAATTCTTAGGAGCAAATCAACGATACTGGGCAGAATCTTCTATGGGCTATCCAGATATTTGGGTTGCCTACTGTAACTTCGGTATGGTTAAGTGCTAGTC
>JACTOM010000242.1:414030-447200 GCA_015832385.1 Elymnias hypermnestra | reverse complement strand
GAGAGAGATCAGGCGCAGGACCGACGGCTTAACGTGCTCTCCGAGGCACGGGGGTGAATCACACCGCCAACTTCCCAACTTCGGGCAAATATTGAGAAAATCTTAATAGAAAACTCAATATCGATTTCGAACTGGCCGGACCCGGGACTCGAACCCAGGACCTCATGTCTGTAGTCGAACATGCTAAGCACTAGACGAATGAGGTGTACACATATTGAGATATATTTGTTAGTTTACTCGAGATTCACTAAAAATAAAACAATAAATAAAAATTTTAACAATAAAGAACCGCCTTTATAATAAACTCTTACAAAAATATAGACATTAGGTCCTGGGTTTGAGTTCCTCTACTCTCGTGACTCGGAGAGCACGTTAAGGTTTCTCTTTCGTATCTTTGTGTACTTGTGTGAGAGAGAGAGTGCACTTCTGTATACTTGTGCCTACAAACCCGCAGTAGAAAAGCGTGGTGAGTCTATGCTCTTGCCTGTAAAACTCTCTCTCCTGTTACTTACCTTTAGATATATAATATAAAAATGAATCGTAAAATATGTTGGTAAGCGCATAACTCAACAGCTCCTGGACCAATTTTGCCAATTCTTTTTCTTAAATGTTCGTTGCAGTCCAAGGATGGTTTTATGGCGAGAAAAGTTCGAATAATTGCAGAGAAAACCGTCTAAAAACAGGCCTTTTCTGATTCCCATACAAACGTTTTCTAACTTAGATATAGAGTCAATTTGACCTTTATTGCTATTCATTAAAATTCAAAACATATTACAAGAAATCACTGTTGTCTAAGCAATGTAGGTGTGTTCCTAACATCAAAGAGTCAATTTGCACCTTATTACGGCTATGTAAAGTTCAAAATCAATTGAATAATAACAAAATGTAAGAGCTGCTGTAATTTCATTTCGAAAATCATTCGTAAAACTGAAATCTCCCAAATCTTTTTGACAGAACGAAGTCTGTCGGGTCTGCTTGTTTTATATAATAATATATTTAGTATTTCACTTCATCGCGAAAAGACAGACAAACAGATAGGTGTTGTGGAGGCTTTTTTATATGTAAAGATAAGAATCCACGTGACGAAATACTTTGCCCTAACGACTATTCAATACGAGCACGTATGATAAGTAATTTGCACGTATAATTCATTACCAGATTAAATAATATATTCCTCAAGATTTATGAAAATCAATGGGCAATATATGGAATCATTTACATCTGATGATGATATTAAAGAACGATTCACAATCTAAAGAGGGTTCCTTCGCGGTCTGTTCTGGGAAGAGCTCACAAAAAACTCACTCGGTTATCACCTTTTTTCCTATAATCTTTACAATATACATTTTTAATTCACTCTATTTCGATTAGAGCAATTTATGCACTCCCACATTTATTTTCTTCTAAGTAGTCCTTTAAATTATAAAACGATTTCTCAATTACTTTTCTTTTTATAAAAGATTTTAGTTTGTAACAGAAAGGTATGCAATTACCTTTAAATGAATTACATTCACTTTTCTCAAAAGAGTCACTGTTTATATATGTCGGAGAATAGGAAAGAAGGTGCATAAAGCTTAGGGACGTAGGGTTCTCCGCCGACATCATCGTTAGTGGCATCCAAATTCAATCTCCATACTGACTTTGGTGGGTAATGTTGGTGCAATCAAACACTTTATTAACCAGATCTCAATACAACGCTCGATTACCACTGCAGTGTCTCAACAGGTGGGCCTTAAAATGAATATGGATAAGACAAAAATCATGTTGAACATCCATGTTCCCCCCCCCCCCCCCCGGTCACTGTTGAGAACTCAGCACTCGAAGTTGTAGACGAGTACATCTAACTGGGACACACGATCCAATTAGGTAAGTCCAACTTCGAAAAAAAGATCAACCGCCGAATCCAACTCGGATGGACAGCGTTCGGAAAACTACGGGACATCTTTTTATCCATAATTCCTCAGTGCCTGAAGACTAAGGCCTTCGAACAGTGCGTGTTGCCAGCGATTACATATGGTTCCGAGACATGGCCGCTGACTATGGGCCTCAGAGTCACTCAGCGGGCAATGGAGAGGACTATGCTCGGGGTTTCTCTACGTGATCAATCAGACAAGAGGAGATCCGTAGAAGAACTAAAGTCACCGACGTAGCCTACCGAATTGCAAAGCTGAAGTGGTAATGGGTAGGGCACATAGTCCGCAGAACCGATAGACGTTGGGGCCCGAAGGTGGTAGAGTGGCGGCCTCGCACCGGAAAACGCAGCGACCCCCCACCAGGAAGACCGATGACATCAGGCGGGTCGCTGGCAGCCGCTAGATACCAGCGACGCAAGAGCGGGCCCATTGGAATTCATTAAGAGAGACCTTTGTCCAGCAGTGGACGTCCATCGGTTGAGACAATGACGACGACAACGACGACGACGGCACTAGTCTGTGGAATCTGTCTATCAATAGTGGCAATCCGGCGCGCGACACTCCATTTCTCCGGTGACGGTCGGCCAGACCGGTCGACTATTGAAACTGTCGCGTTCCTAGCTATTATTGTTTATATCTGTGAAAATTGTTATCGGGAATATTAAGTGATTGGACATTATAATCTGGTTAATCTGGTCATCCATCCAGTAATCACTTCCTGTTTTCATTCTGTTAATCACAGAGACATCGTTGAATATATTCCGTTTAGTTGACATGATGAAGTCGATCTCGTTTCTCGTGGAACCATCGGGACTGATCCATATCCATTTTCTGTGCGGCCGTTTCCTGAAAAAGGAGTTCATCATGAAATCGGCCAGCATCTGTCCCCTCTGGTTCTGTTGCCCATATCCAAATTGCCCCACTCTCAACTCTGCACCGCTTCGTTCGCCGAGCTTCGCGTTAAAATCTCCCATCACAACAGTGTAGTGTGTCCTAGAGGCACGTATGGCACTAGAAATATCTTCATACATGACCTCTACATCCTCATCTGCATGTGATGAAGTGGGCGCGTAAACCTATACCTTCATCGAATACTGATTGGTTATTCTAAGTTTAAGGTACGCTACCCTGCTGGACACATTCTTTATTTCGACAATGTTGTTGACGAGGGATTTCTGGATGAGGAATCCGACACCGCCTTGGGATTGCTGTTCACCCTCCCGGTGGTAGAACAAGTTACCGAATTTGATGATTGCTGTGTCCTTCCCCTCTCTACGGACTTCAGATAATCCTATAATATTCCAATATCAACTGGTTTACTGCCTCTTCCAGCTCGTAGATCTTTTCATCAGCCCTCAAAGTGCATGCGTTATATGTTGCCAGGTCAAGTCGTTGGGGTTGGCAGCGGAATCTCTCCGGGAGATTCTTAGCACCCCTTCCCCGCCGTTACCATAACCGCTGCCAGAGCTAGGAATAGCGGGGCTGCCGGGAACTAGGGGCCGTTGCTGCCTTGTGTCGTTCATAAGAGGATAATGCCATGATCACCACGGCTTGGCTTGACTTGGAGATCGCAGTGCTGTTTTTATCGCACCGATAGCGCTGCTGCCCGTTATCAGTCGGTGATTTAGGTCAGCAATTAGGAATGGTTACACCGCCATTAGCCAGTCGTCAGAGCTTTGTCAGTAAAAGCAGGGTGCAGGGGAGGTTGACAATTAGGAAGACAGACTGGGACAAGCCTTTCCCTTACACTCCAACATATATATTTACAACTTGTTATAAATTCTAGTAAACCGCATACAATTGACAGTAAATGAATTGCTCTAATCGAAATAGAGTATAGTAAAAATATATATTTTAATGATGAAGAGAAAAGAGAGACACTCGACTGAGTTTGTTGTGAACTCTTCTCAGTACATGTCGCGAAAGAATCCTTTAGATTGTAATAATATATGGAAAAAAAACTATATTTGACGATTCAAAAGTGCCGTAAAAGCCTACTTGAGTAAATAATTTTTAAATTCGAATTTAAATAAATGTTCTGGTTGAACTATACAATACGTTGCATCGTATTGCATTGCATCGCATTTTATTGAGGATGGTCTAGATATCCCACTTATTCAATTTAACCGATTTAAACGAGGACAATTGAAAAATTATATTTGAATTGATTTGATAAAATAGCGTGTGAAAATGAATTCAAAAAGAATACCTATTTAAGATAGAACAAGGCACGAGGGAATCTTTTAACTTCTGTTTATTGCAGGCTCAATATATTTTTCTTCTCGTGTCACAAATAAAATCTCGCTCTTGTGTGTTACCATCAATTATCCCTCCTTTTAAAACTCCCCACTCCAAAATAATAACACCAATCACAGTCGACGTTAAAACAACAACTTCAAACGGAAGTAATACGTGTAAACGTTTTTCTAATAGAATAACAAAGATCTCAGTATAATATACAGTTTGATCGCGTTAAGAATGCAGTGAGTCATTATTATAGCCCGCCCCCTAACCAAATAAACCTTTTTCAAATTTCAAGGTCAAGTTTACAGTGACCAGTATTAAAAACGATCGAAAAACTTGCTGGAGATTACTGTTATTATGGTACTACAGTTTGTTTGCGTTGAGAATGCAGTGAGTCGCATTTCTAACCCCGCCTTCTAATCAATGAAAACTAATCCCTTTTTTTTTCAAATTACAAAGTCAAGTCACTATTAAGTTGAAAATCGTTAAGGGCCGGGGTTAGAATGATGACTCGCTTCATTCTTTACGCGAACAAACTGTCGTAATATAATCACTTTAGTTTTAGATTTTTAATACCATTAGAAGTCGTACGTTGTAAAAGAATCATAGAAGGAAATGACTGTTTTAAACTATTCAAAAGTGTTGTATTATAAGAGATCAGAGATGTACAGAGATCTGGAATAATTCTGGGGTAATGTAGCCCACCAACCTGCAGTGGATTAGCGTGTTGGGTCTTTGCTTTAAAATTCCTTTAATTAGCGACTGAAAAGGCTTATGCTTAACTCATATGTTGCTTCTTACCTTTTTTTATATCTCTAAAGCGTCCAATGACGTCTTTTTGAATTGTAAGCTTATTTAGTATTGTTGGTCTGCCTCATTGGTCTAGTGGTTAGCATGTTCGACTACAGACATGAGGTCCTGGGTTCGAGTCCCGGGTCGGGCCATTTCAAAAATCAATATTGAGTTTTCTATTAAGATTTTCTCAATATTTGCCCGAAGTTGGGAAGTTGGCGGTGTAATCCACCCCCGTGCCTCGGAGAGCACGTTAAGCCGTCGGTCCAGCGCCCGATCTCTCTCCGGTTGTGTCGGATTACCGTCACATCGGACTATGAGAGTGAAGGAATAGAGTACACTTGTGTACTATGCCTGCCAATCCGCAGTGTAGCAGCGTGGTGGGTCTATGCTCTAAAAATCCTCTATCTTCGGAGTGAGGAGGCCTGTGCCCAGCAGTGGGACGTTAATGGGCTGCTACTTACTTACTTACTTAGTATTGTTGAGATTTTAAAATCGATGTAAAACATTATAAGTTAACTTCGTGCTTCAAGTTTATTTGTATAGATTGTATGTTATACAATCTGTAGTAAATGTTATCAAAGCCAACCGGTTTGACGGGGCAGCCCGTCTTTAAAGTCATCTCAAATATTGAATAAACTCAGTTAAAAATACATCACTAATTAACTCACCGCTAACCGCAGTAAGGCCAAGTAATTGTTCAATTTGTTATAACAACCTTGTCTAAAAATCAACGTCCGCGTTCGCAATTTTAATAGGTTATTTTGATTTATCTATAAAGAATTGCTGCAGAAACAACTTATTAAAAAGAAAGTAATTGCACCTCCTATATTTTTTATTTTATTTATTACTTTCAACTTATTCTAGTGGGCTGCAGAAAATTAACAACTCATTTAAGGGTAACTGTATACGTTTCTATAATAAACTCCCACAAGACGTTGGGTAGATGTCACTTAGTAAATTCAAAGTCTTTCTTAAAAGAAAGTTGATAGAAAAGCGTATTATAAGTTGCAAGAGTACTTAGACGATAGAAACGCGTGGGAGTGAACGAATTGCTCTAATTTACATACATATACATAGCATCACGCCTAATTCCCTTAGGGTTAGGCAGAGACAACGTCCTTCCACTTGCCACGATCCTTGCAAATCTCCTTCCCTTCTTTCATTCTCATTAAACCTTTCATACAAGTTCGTCGGTTTAGAGTTTCCAGTTAGATTTGATCCAGGAATGTTCGCCTTGTTCTTCCCCCTTCCAACTTTCGCATTCACTTTTAACTCATAAATCCTTTTTGCCAGTCTCCTTTCATTCATTCTCTCTACATGCTCAAACTATCTAAGTATACCTTTCTCAATTTTAGTTACTACATCTTCTTTTATACCACAAAGTTCTCTTATCACACCATTTCTTACTCCGTCACTCAGTTTTATTCCACTCATACTTCTCAACGCTCTCATCTCTAACGCATTTATTTTACTTTTGTGATTCTTCTGCCATACCCAACTTTCACTACCATACATAAGTGTTGATTACCATACCAACACTCCAGCATGCACTGCCAGTCTGGCCCTTTGAAACACTCTCTGGCTATTCATAAACGCGCGCAAAGCATCATTTACCATATTCACTCTCCTTTCAATATCACTTTCACATTTTCCATCTTTTGTAAATTTAAATCCCCAGTATACAAATTCTTTCACCTCTTCCACTTGTTCCTCATCAATCAAAATATTGTCATTCATTATAGATTCATCTTTTTCAAAAACCATAACATTCGTTTTGTGTACATTCACTTTCATTCCTTTCCCTTTTAAAGCTTTATTCAGAATATTATATTTTATAATAAAAGCTCTAATTTAGATTGAAATATATTAAACTAATATGATATTTATAATTTAAAAAAAAAATCGTGCGTCTCAGACAGTAAAGCGATAACTGAAATTAATCCAAGATGAACTATATAATATTGAAGTTGTTTAGCTTGAGAAAAGCTTGGGTTATTATTTAAATTTTATGTATATTAATATGACCGTATAGACATAGGTAATTTAATTATAAAATCTTTTATTGATTATGTTTTAGGTTATATGCTGTCAACGGTATATGTCTATCGCACATTAAACACTGAGCAGAGAGGGGAGCGTCTATCTGAAATACTATATTAACATGATGATGTAGTAGGTTATTTTTTAATGAATTCTTTTATTGGTTTAGTTTTAGGTTTCACTCTGTCAACGGTATATGTCTATCGCACACTAAACACTGAGTAGAGAGAGGGGAAAGCGTCTGTCTGAAATACTATATTAACATGATGATGTAGTAGGTTATTTTTTAATGAATTCTTTTATTGGTTTAGTTTTAGGTTTCACTCTGTCAACGGTATATGTCTATCGCACACTAAACACTGAGTAGAGAGAGGGGAAAGCGTCTGTCTGAAATACTATATTAACATGATGATGTAGTAGGTTATTTATTAATGAAGTCTTTTATTGGTTAAGTTTTAGGTTACATGCTGTCAATGGTAGATATCTATCGCACACTAAACACTGAGTAGAGAGAGGGGGAAGCGTCTGTCTGAAATACTATATTAACATGATGATGTATTAGGTTATTTATTAATGAAGTCTTTTATTGGTTAAGTTTTAGGTTACATGCTGTCAATGGTAGATATCTATCGCACACTAAACACTGAGTAGAGAGAGGGGGAAGCGTCTGTCTGAAATACTATATTAACATGATGATGTATTAGGTTATTTATTAATGAAGTCTTTTATTGGTTAAGTTTTAGGTTACATGCTGTCAATGGTAGATATCTATCGCACACTAAACACTGAGTAGAGAGAGGGGGAAGCGTCTGTCTGAAATACTATATTAACATGATGATGTATTAGGTTATTTATTAATGAAGTCTTTTATTGGTTAAGTTTTAGGTTACATGCTGTCAATGGTAGATATCTATCGCACACTAAACACTGAGTAGAGAGAGGGGGAAGCGTCTGTCTGAAATACTATATTAACATGATGATGTATTAGGTTATTTATTAATGAAGTCTTTTATTGGTTAAGTTTTAGGTTACATGCTGTCAATGGTAGATATCTATCGCACACTAAACACTGAGTAGAGAGAGGGGGAAGCGTCTGTCTGAAATACTATATTAACATGATGATGTATTAGGTTATTTATTAATGAAGTCTTTTATTGGTTAAGTTTTAGGTTACATGCTGTCAATGGTAGATATCTATCGCACACTAAACACTGAGTAGAGAGAGGGGGAAGCGTCTGTCTGAAATACTATATTAACATGATGATGTATTAGGTTATTTATTAATGAAGTCTTTTATTGGTTAAGTTTTAGGTTACATGCTGTCAATGGTAGATATCTATCGCACACTAAACACTGAGTAGAGAGAGGGGGAAGCGTCTGTCTGAAATACTATATTAACATGATGATGTATTAGGTTATTTTTTAATGAATTCTTTTATTGGTTTAGTTTTAGGTTTCACGCTTTCAGTGGTGTATGTCTATCGCACAGTAAACATTGAGTTGAGAGACGGGGAAGCGTCTGTCTGAAATACTATATTAACATGATAATGTAGTAGGTTATTTTTTAATGAATTCTTTTATTGGTTTAGTTTTAGGTTTCACGCTGTCAATGGTATATGTCTATCGCACACTAAACACTAAGTAGAGAGAGGGGAAGTTTTGCCGAAATACGGCTAGCGCTGTTAGTACTGGGTTAGAGTGAGAGGGGAGAAGCCTGCCTATCGCTACCGTATGTGTGAGAGAGGGAAGCCATATCTGGCAATATAGAGTGGCTTCGTAACGCGTTACGTAACGAAGCGGTTTACCCTCCCATAAGAAATTATCACTTCAAAAATGGAATTGTATCTCATATAATATAAGTAAAAATACTTTTATCGTGCATTGCAGTGTGTTTTATTACATAAAAGTCATATTTAAATCCAATAACTTGAAAACTTGAATTACAAAAGCTCATTTTAATCATCATAAAAATCATGGGAGTAAATGAATTGCTTTAATGTATACTGATTTTTTTATAATGGTGACAGGTAAACGCTTGACTGAGATTACATATGATGATACAGTCTAAGATGTAAGCGCGTTAATCTGGTAATTAACCTATTTTTAATTAACCTATTATCCAATCTTAAATGTTCATGAAAGACTTACAAATGTTATGATTTTTTATGTTTGCTAATAGTTAAACTGTACAATGTTATTTTTCGTTTATTAAATTTAGACTCCATTATAGCGTCATGTTGCGTTAAACTTTGAGAGAGTGAAAAAAGTCCGTCACGTATTTATAGGCTCATATCTAAAAAATTAAAACTTACCTAAAGGGTTTTCATTGTTATTCACATCACTTATATAATTAAAAACACAAATAATCACTAATAAACACTCATAGTTTAAATATTAAAATACCACAAATAAACTTTACGAACCTCGACGCGAGGCACGCACCGTTAGTAACGGTCATTTTGTAACTGATTTGTTTTTGTTTTCTATTGTCTGGTGTCATCTCTACGCTAATTTGTTACGTCAGTTACCGAGAAGCAAAATTGATACTACACATTATATTCTTTGATTTCCCGATTTGAGACAGAATTGTCGTATCATGTCAACTAGTAGTTGACACGAGCTTACAGGTTTTGGTATCTACACAGCATCGACCGGAATACAATCTCTTTGCGTGGCGGTACGTCTTTGCTAGTATAGGGGTAACTAGCCACGACCGAAGCTTCCTCACTAGTCCAAACTCGGGCAAATTAGAAAATGCAATTTCCAAAATTCGCCAAAAAAGCTGCTAACGAAGAGGTCTTGCGACAAATGGATTGTCAGCGGGAACTTTGGAAGACCGTTAAAAAGAAGAAGGTTGCGTATCTGGGGTATATGTTCTGGGACATGACAGGTACGGATTCTTACAACTAATAATGATGGGCGAAGTGGGTGGCAAGAGGCGTATTGGTCGCAAGAGGAAGTCCTGGTTGCGCAACATCAGGGAATGGACCGGGATCACGAGCGCCGCGCAACTATTTAGCCTCGCGAGGGACAAAGTTAAATATGGAGAACTGACTGCCAACCTTCGTTAGTCGGAGAGGCACATGAAGAAGATGATCGGCTACTACCCTATGAACAAGCATAGATAACTGTTGACAATACTCAAATTAAAAATAGGATTTTCCCAACACATAACTTGTAGAATTATTTTGTTTATAATGTTGATAAACTATTGATAAATGATAACCCGAGATTTATAGTGTATCATGCTAAAGACGCCATCATTTAATTCGATTCTTGGAGAAGTCAAAGTTGATTACTGAAAAATATTACTATTTCAAGTGAAATCTTTGTATTTATTGTTTATATCGTTAAAAAACCGGCAAGTTAATGTTATGTTAGGTATAGTTTATCTAAAGTAATATTATATAGAGGAAACATTTCTATTCGTGTTTGTAAAGTTTTCACACAAAAAATACTAGACCGATTTGAATATTTTTTAACAATTAGAGAGCTGCACTTTCACTGAGCGACATAGGCTATTCTACTTTCTCAAAACAAAATAGAGATCCCTAAAAAAATGCATTAATGTAACCCAAGGTGTGAAAAGATTGGTCATGGAAAATCTGGCAAGGGGTGCGCTGGATAAAATATTGAAGATAGAATAAATAATTGTTCTATAACAATATAGAATGTATTGTATACCATATATCCAACTACTGTAATTATGCCACTATAACTACTATGCATTTTAAAAGTTAATAATAGCGCCGGAAATAATCAAATCATTCATACATATATACATAGCATCACGCCTCATTCCCATAGTTGTATGCAGAGACCACGTCCTTCCACTTGCCACGATCCTTGCATATCTCCTTCGCTTCTTTCATTCTCATTAAACCTTTCATACAAGTTCGTCTGTTTAAAGTACTCTTGACCTGGCCGTTATTTAAAATGTCCTGGATTTGGTCCATGAACGTTCGCCTTGCCTTCCCCTTCCAACTTTCGCATTCACTCTTGACTCAGAAATACTTTTTGCCAGTCTCCTTTCATTTATTCTCTTTATGTGCCCAAACCATCTAAGAATACCTTTCTCAATTTTAGTCACTACGTCTTCTTTTATGCCACAACGTTCTCTTATCACACTTTTTCTTACTCTGTCACCCAATTTTAATCCACTCATGCTTCTCAACGCTCTCATCTCTATCGCATTTATTTTACTTTTGTAATTCTTCTGCCATACCCAACTTTTACTACCATACAAAAGTGTTGTCACCAACACTCCAGCATGCACTGCCAGTCTGGCCCTTTGAGACATCATCTGGCTATTCAAAAAGGCGTGCAGAGCATCATTTACCATATTCCCCGCATTCACTCTCCTTTCAATATAACTTTTAATATATGATATTTACGTAAAGCATAGATTTCATACAAGTTTTGATGAAAATATCGCGAACGGAGGAATATTATCCATATGAAACTATTAAACTAAGGAAAAAAAAATTAAGGTAAGGTAAGTAGCAGCCCATTAACGTCCCACAGCTGGGCACAGGCCTCCTCACTCATACGAGAGAGGGGTTTTAGAGCATAGACCCACCAAGCTGCTCCAGTGCGGATTGGCATTATTCCATTACTCTCATAGTCCGATGTAACGGGAATACGACACGACCGGAGAGAGAAAGATCAGGCGCAGGACCGACGGCTTAACGTGATCTCCGAGGCACGGGGGTGAATCACAACGCCAAATTTTTCCCAACTTCGGGCAAATAAAGAGAAAGTCTTAATAGAAAACTCAATATCGATTTCGAATTAGCCCGACCCAGGACTCGAATCCAGGACCTCATGTCTGTAGTCGAACATGCTAATCACTAGACCAATGAGGCAGTTAAATTAAAGTACTCTTTAGAATAAATATATTGGTCTAGGGGTTAGCTAGTTTGGCTACAGATATGAAATCCTGGCTTCCAGTTCGAATTCAACCAATTCAAGTTTGAAATTTTGGTCATCAATTACATTTTTATATTAAAAAGTCGGAAATTAAACAGCTTTCAGTATACCAGTGTAATTGCTAAAGCATTTACCAACAAAAGGTCTAATGTTTTGTCAGGCTTTTCATTACAGAACCACCGTGACCTCCTTTCGCTAGCAGAAGTACTGCGTCCAGTTTCTGACAGAACAAATTTAGATAATTGCTCATTTCTTCGAGTTAAGACAGGGCCACTTCTGTTGTGGATAGTTACAATTCTACCAGCGCTACGGTACGATGCTGTATTGAGACCATAAGTGGTAATGAGGTAAGTGGCATGCCTTCGTCGTAGACTACATCATAACTTACCATCACTTGACATTACATTCAAGGGCTAACCTATTAGCAATAAAAAAGTACTTGGACTTCCAGTTCCTCAATTTCTGAGATATAATTTCAGCTGTAATTCTATGAGAACATGGTATTTGTCAGCAAAGTAGAGAACTGCAATCATTGACAGCAGCTAGACTATTTAATAAAACAAATATTACTATTTTAGAGGTATGTATTACATTTAATCTTTATTACAAAGCATAAACATTGACAGAGTCAACAATTAATTCAGGTGATGTCCAAGTTTTCTGCCACGCGTCGTGTGTTCTCCAGAACTGGTATACAGCCTTCCTGCCACCGTTAGCCCAAGGCTTGTCAGGGCCATCGGGAAAATCGTTGATACCACCAGCTCTTACACCAAGCGAGATATAGAACTGAAAATTATTTTTTTATTTAATTAGTCCAACGTTTTTGTAATCATTATGTTAAAAAGGCATAGGCGATTAAATTTGTGGTGGGTACTTCTCAGAACAGGGCATAAAACCTGTACGTTTTTAACTCCATATTTAAGTAATGTAAGCGAAAGATGAATGATGACGATGACGAGATTTTCCATAGTATCCGCCCGATGGACTTAAAAATTTGCGAAACCCTTTCGCTATGTAAACTCCTACCAAAAAGCAGATTTCCTCATATTTTCACAATATTCAATCAACCAATGGACTTCTACAGGTTTGATAACTCTCAAAAACTTAAATAGGACCTGATCTCGTAACTTTCTTTCTAGAAGCTAGCGGTGACCAACTTGGTCAGTTCATTTATTGGCGGACGATCCTGCATTTACTCGTGGTTACCAACCACCATATCAGAACCCCAATATCCATCGATCTTTTGATTATGAGTCCAGACCTCTTCACTTCGTCCTGTAGAGCAACTCCTAGTTTTACCTTAATTGCTTTATGTTTTGAGTGACAGAGTAAGAAATACTGTAATAAGAGAACGTTGCGGTATAAAAGAAGATGTAGTGACTAAAATTAAGAAGGTATTCTTAGATGGTTTGGGCATGTAGAGAGAATGAGTGAAAGGCGACTGATAAAAAGGATTTTTGAGTCAAGAGTGAATGCGAAAGTTGGAAGGGGAAGACCAAGGCGAACGTTCCTGGATCAAATCCAGGACATTTTAAATAAGGGCTAAGTCAAGAGTACTTTAAACCGACGAACTTGTATAAAAGGTTTAATGAGAATGAAAGAAGCGAAGGACATATTCAAGGATCATGGCAAGTGGCAGGACGTTCTCTCTGCCTACCCCTACGGGAACGAGGCGTGATGCATTGTGTGTGTGTGTACCTTCTAAATTTATTTTGTATATTTTATCTCTCACCATTTCATCCAAAGGTGCCATAACAGATCCTCTCAACCAGAAAGCTGCATGAGGCACAAATTTTTGAGCACTCGAGTAGAATCCTTCACCTGGCTCCACATTTCCATAATTCACTCCGTCAACAAACAGCTGGATACCGTCTATAAGCACAAAATTACTATTGATTTATTCCAATCAGGTTGCGCTTGGATGTGATCTCATTTGAATGTAAATAATGCAACAGTCTAAGATGATAATGCGTCAACCTGGTTAAACGTATCTTTTCCCACATTTATGATATCATACTCAACAGAATTTCTCGTTTCATAGTCCATCTATGTTTGTAATAACTATCTTAATATACTTTGATTCATTTGAAGCTTTTGTTGTATTCTTAATTTTGTTTATACTTTATTGCAAACGATACTTAGGTGACAAGAATATATATAAAATGGTACTTAAACTAGTTAAATTGGGGTCACAATATAGGCTTATCTTAACGCTTAAAAGAGACTTCTTTCAGAAAACCTTAAGGAAAGAGAAATAGTCTATGTCTCCTTGTGCAGGTAGGTGCTGACAAAAAAACTAAATATAAATAATACATTGTACATAAGATTTATCGCCGAGTCTTTGATGAATTTTGTAATATAAAAAGATTGGGTCTTGGAGACGTAATCATTGCAAGAGCAAAGCTTGGTAGATTTAATGTAGATCATGAAAGTAAGTATGATTTCGCAATCATTTCTCAAGTTTTGGAAAAAATTAATTAGGAAATGGAAATTGTTTCTGAATTTTTTGGTCAAGATGAATCTATTTTCAAAGATTCCTATGAGTGTATATAAACAAATTAGCAAAATATTGTTCTAAAACAGCAAATCTTTTATACACAGCATCTATTTTAAACTAACATTAATCAAAACAATCTATTTATAGCAAAAGCACTTAATCCTTAAACCTATTCAAATTTACAAGTTCACTTTGAAAGTCCTTTAGAATAATTTGCAAATCATATTAATTACTTGCAAATACAGTCTATTATGAATCCCTCTAAATCCAGCACTAAAGAGTGCTTTATATAGGAATAATCGTAGTCCACTCCTGTTTCTTGCTTTCATTCTTCATCATGAATGAAATTGAATTGACTGTATTTCATTATTTTTTTGTGCATGACAAATAATAACATGGATGCTGGAAAGAAAAACACGTAGTAACCCGGAAATCCAAAATTGTTTGTCTAAACAGAAAAACTTAGCTGCATTACCTTAAAATTTTGATAAAACAACGTTTTGCGGGTTACTACGTGCTTGCTTTTGAGCGTTGATATAATATAATTACTTGGTTTCCAAATTATCGTGTAGTTATGGAAGTCCTTGTTCCAGTTGTCAATTCCGATGTGTTCCTTTAAAAGGAAGGATCTGTATGGTTCCGCGTCAAAGAGAACAGGTCCACCATATAGTTTCTTTGCATATGCAGGGTTACCTCTGGCATATGCTATCTTAATTAAGCCGGATTCGTACCGCTCTTTACCGTACACATTGTTGAGTGGTTCAAGAGTGATTTCTGGAAAAGAAATTAAAAAGATAAATACACTTAGCACTATCAGCGTAACTATCAGCCATTGGGCTTCTAATTCATATGAGAGAGGGTTTTAGAGAATAAACCCACAAGCTACAGCTCTACACCATCTCCAGAATTACTCCTAAGATCACTAATGATGCATTGAATAGTACAATTAAGTAAGAAACTAATCATGGGTTTTGTAGGACTCATATATATCCGTAAATATATTAGAGAAAACTTTTCGTTACTTAAAATATTGTAGAATTTAATCACAACCAGATTGATGCCTGATTTGACCAAAATTACCCAAAGCATGACATAGTTAGGGAACCCTTAGCTATAGAAACAATCCTCCAATTGGGTCATTAATGTATTTCGGGAACACATAAAATTTAGGGGAGATTAGGGAAATCGTGTTTTAGTCTCTTCAGCTACAATAAAGTTAACAACGAACGCTTTAGCTTAACATATTTAAATAAATAAGTTATCTAAATCTTTAATACCTGGTATAAGCCAGTTTCCAGCGGGCAATTTAGCTCGTACTTCAATCCTGCCGAATTTAAAGCTAAAATGGTTTCGAGTTGTGATTTTTCCACTCACAACTGGCTTTAGTGTATTAGAATCTGCTGATGTTATATCACATTCCGATGAGCCAATTTGACCTGTGCACCTGGAAAAGCGAAGGTCCTTTTTGAACATAATCTGCATATAATTACAAAACGTAGATATACAGGGATAAAAACAATCTGGAAAGATTGAAGTCTTTACACAGTATAATATGAAGTTGCTACCTCTGTTTATTCGCTGAAATCTTTTAAGCTGTTCGCGTCATTTGGCGCTAGGCATCGATGCTTTGTGTGTATAGCTTATCTGTGGCTGTAAGAAGTCTCTGCGAGTTGTCATCTGCGAAGTGTACCAGGATGGGCGCGAACTAAGCCCGTTTCGGGAATTTAAGTGATTTTCGTAAGGAAATGCGGGATCCTACGCGTTAATTGGTTCGTTGGGGTCAGCTGAAACCCTATCGTCGCGTTTTGTAGACTCTCGTAGCCCCCTAGTGAAAGGTGGCGAGTCATAGTCATAGCTTCCTCCTTGTGGAGTTTTGGAGCGGAATAATGAACCAGCGTCGCCGACGACGGCTTCCGCGACGCTTTGGCAGGTTATACACTCCATAACACACTTACAATACACATCCCACGTGAACAGACAGCTGCCGGAGTCGACGCCGTCGAGGAGACCGGCGCCGACAGACCAGGAAGGTGTAAACCCACTAATTTCGTTCGACCCCTCTGGAATCTCTAGTATAACTTCTCCTCCCGCCGTCTACAGTGATCGAGGCTACCTTCATCACTATGGGCCCTGGTGACCCTTGGTAGCCTCCATGACCTGGTCACGGCCCGCGTGAATATAAGCTTTTCAATAGTTTTTAATGCAGCTTACAACAATATATAAAGTAATCAAGAGAAAGGTTTATATGTACAATACATGCACATTACAACACAGCAAATTCAAAAAGTTCAAAGATTTATCAAGTCAGAACAAACATAATTATATATATATATATATATATATATATATATATAAAGATATATATATACAGATATATATATATATATAAAGAAACAGTATTTTCTTCATGAATCTTTTTTTACTAGAACTTTGATTGGTCAGGAATAATAATGTCATTGTTATAAAAGTTTATAATGGAAATATATTCATTAGAATAATACATAAAGTTCGTCGTCTTGAAGATATACAAGTTATTAAAAGTCGATAGTTCAATGACCTCTTTGTGAAGCTTTTAAGTTACCTTTAAGATTTTTGTAAAAGGAAATGAATGATTGTAAAAATAAACGAGACAGCATCTAAAAAATTTACAATCAACTCAAAGCTCCAAAAACTAGATATGTAAATTTAATTTTAAAAATTCTTCCAACGAATAAAAAATACAAGTCTTACAATTTTTATTTGTTTATACCTAATAATGAAAAAAGAAAAGCTGTGAGAATGAAAAATGAGATATTAAATAAAAAGGTTTAATATCAGTATCATATAAGGTTGCTGGCTGGTTTATACGCTATTTAAATTAAAAAGAAATCATTTGAAATTAAGAAAACAACCGAACATCACATTTTATACAATTGTTTTCATTTTATTCAAATACACCTTATCTGGAGCGAACTTCGAGTATTTCTTCCTTCTGAGGTTGATTTAAAATTTCATTAGAATACCGTTTTCTTCTTAGTTTTCTTTTAATTGCTTATCTTTTTAGAGTTGAGGACTGAATTATGCCTAACTTAGCCCCAACAGAGATAGCCAGGGCACTCGAAATGCGAAGGAATGGTACGAAACCTACAGAGTGATATCCAGAGATTTCGTCGACCAGTTTCAACGATCCATCGCAGTATCCAACGTATCAGGGAGACTGGTACCTATGTGAGAAGAGCAGGACAAGGCAGAGCCCTCATTTGAGGGCCGCCCAAGACGTGAGTTAGAAACAGTGAGGGATGTAACCGTAAGTGAGCGTACGGTAACAGGTTCAAGGCCAAGGCTCCAAAACTCGAGGTAAATCATCGTAGAAACAGGTTAACTTTTGCTCAGGAACATCGATTTTAGAACGCGGACTTTGTTTAGTGATGAGTGCAGAATTCTCTTAAATCAAATTGACGGCAGACAAAGAATATACAGACGCAAAGGAGAACGATACATTGAGACAAATTTTGAAACTACAGTTGCATTCGGTGGTGGATCAATAATGGTTTGGGCGGGCATTTGTTAGGGAGCTCGCACAGACTTGGTAGTGATTGACAGAGAAGTTTTAGAAGAAAATGTTGTACCTTTTGCCACATATATCGGTGACGATTTGGTTTTTATGCAGAATAACGCTCGGCCGCATACCGCTCGGGTAACTCAAGCATATCTTAATGATATTAATATCACTGTTTTGGTGTGGCCGGCGAGATTACTGCATATGAACCAAATAGAGCACGTTTGGGACTTCCCGAAAAGAAAAGTTGAGTTCAGAATTCCAGCTCCTGCCAACGTGGGTGAACTGCGAATCGCCGTAGTTGAGGAATGACGGAGACTATCCCAGGAGAATATCGATAACATCATTCTCAGTATTCCTAGACGGGTAGAAACTTTAATATGATCTCGTTGAGGAAATACGCATTATTAATCACCGTTTTTCTAAATTAATTGTTATTTTAATATTAATTTCCACTTTTCCCTGTTACGAAAGATCAAAAATGTTCCATTTTTCACAAATAGCCTTTCAAATTCGCAAAATATGTTCATAATGTGAAGTCATTTGAATTAAAACAAATGAAACTTTAAATAACAAAATAAGTGTAGTAAGTAGATTTTAAAATAAAACCATATTTCTTTTAAATTACGGACTTTTTTATGTTCTGATTAATATGCCGGTGTGTGTAAAATGCAATAGAAGGGAAATCCAAATCAATGCTAAAAATTGTTTATGATTAAAACTAACATATAATCCAATAAAAAAAATAACTTATGTCGCTTTGAAAGGCGATTACTAATGTCATCAGTAATGTTTAAATTAAAGATCTTGGAAATATCACTGTAAATACACTTAAAAAATATTTCTTGGAATTTACATTCGATATGTGATTTGACGACAATCATTTTTTACGACAGAGTTTCTAATGTATTTCCTACGAAGATGTATTGACGCATATATGATAATTATTTAGACATTCTCCGAAATGGAAAACGAAGAAAAAATATATGCAAGTGATCTTAATGAATTTAATACTAGTATTCCACAAGGAAGTATGCTCGGTATACTGTTATTTCGTATTTATAAAAATGGACATAGTGTATTGAGATGTGATTAAGTGAATAGATAAAGTGTATGGATCAGAGTCCCGGGCCACCAAAGGGGAAAATGAAAGGAAATTGCATGCAGCGGAGATACGAATGTTGAGATATGTGGTGTAATAAAATTAGACAAGGTTAGGAATGAGTGTATTAGTGAGTAGGGAGCAAAATATGATGATAAGTGGCAGGGCCGTGAGAGGGGGACCAAGAAAAGTGTGGATGAACTGTGTGACAAGGGTGTGAATGTAGAAATGACAGCTGGTAGAGTGAAGTGGATCGCTGACTATGGGCTTCATGCGGAAGCTCAGAGTCACTCAGCGTGCGATGGAGAGGGCTATGCTTGGAGTTTCTCTACGTGAACGAAGCAGAAATGAAGGGATCCGTGGTAAAACCAGAGTCACCGACATAGTCCTGCGAATCGCGAACCTTAAGTGGCAATGGGCGGGGCACATAGTCCGAAGGAACGTTGGTCGTTGGGGGCCGAAGGTGCTGGAGTGGCGACCACGCACCTGACGGCGCAGTCTAGGGAGACCCCCCACAAGGTGGACCGACGACATAAAGAGGGTTGCCGGTGTCCGCTGGAGTACGTGAGACCTATGTCCAGCAGTGGACGTCCATCGGTTGAAGCGACGACGACGACGACGACGAGAGTGAAGTGGCGAAAGGAAACATGTTGTGTCGACCCCACCTAATGGAATAAGGCCAAGGAAATGATGACATAAAATGTATTGAAAATATCGTGTGACTTTACTAAATTAGTAGTTGCGAAAATAATGTTAAATCATATCACGTTTAACTATATTTATTTATTTACTTTTAGAAAATTTTAACAGTCTCGCTGGCCCAATGGTGAGATTATTTTGATCGATTGCCGGAAAAATGGCTATTTACCAACAAAGATGTGCTGCCAAGCTAAAAATTTTGGTTCCGGAACTTTGCTTTGTAATACCTTATTGTTAATTTTGATGTAGGCTTGTGTAACAGCATCTTGGCCTCGCCTTCATCAGAGAAGCTGTGTCCACTATGTGACAAGAAGTAAATTGCTTGTTACCAGATTAATTCCCTCCCATTTTAGATTATATTATCACTTCCCACCAGTCGAGATTACAGTCAGCCGCATTTATATCACAGATCTAATAATATATATATAGTCATATTAGTAAACTTAATATTTGCATTATATTATACCTGTTTTTCTTAATTTACTTTAGTTGTGTGAAGTACAAAAAATATTACCAAGGTGACACATAAATATACAAGTTATTATGATGATTGTGTTTATTTACATATTTTTGATCAAAACTTGTTTTAATATTAGACATCAATTTATAGAAACAGGATTTACTTTATCAATTCCTGCAAACTTTTATGCATTTTATTTTTTAATTAAAATTTATCTGTATTATGTATTTTATGCGGTAATTTTTTAATTATTTTTGATTGTTTTCTTGGTTTTTTTCTGCTTTCTTACACTGATAAATTTCTTAATTTAGAGGTTTTCTGTTAAAAGAATGCTACTGCATTAAGGCCGCCTTTGTATGCTGTGACTATTATTAAAGTTGTAGTAGACTTGTAATCGTTTTTGTCTTAACGTTGTGTGTGTGCACTAAAGTATTTATCTATCTATCAATGTATTTCGAAATATAATTTCAAAAGTAAGTACTCGGATGTAATTTAATAATGTTTATGAAATTCTAATGAACGTTTCAATTCTTTGATTTAAATAAGATATGTTAATGTAAATATACTACAAGTTTAAAAAAATATAATTGAACTAGACTAAATTAATAAAAGAAAGTATTCTATTAACGATTGAAAATTTGTCGATCATACTTTTCGTTTTCATATTTGCGAAATTTGATTTAGAATAACTCTGGTTGTCATTGTTTAAGTGAAGTTTGAAAGAAACAAATTTTTGGGGGTCCAATTCGAAGTATATTGATGCTAGGGCTAAATTGATGTTCTCGCCGTCCGTGACCCTGGCACGGATCCGACTCTGGACCCGGCCCATAAAGGTCCAGGTCGAATCGGTCCCCTAGACGGCGGGAGGAGAATGTTAAGGTCACTGGCAGGTGGCTGTTCACGTGGGATGTCTATTTGGATGTGTCTGCGTTTGTAGAATGTGGAAACGCCAAGGCGTCGCGTAAAACTGCTGTCGGCGACGCCGGTTCTTCTATTCCAGAATCATCACACACTTATTAACGCGTGGAGTTACCGCACTTCCCGACAAAATCATACAAAATCTGGAAGCGTGCTTACTTTTTGCGCCCGTCACCATACGCTTCGAGAATTGACACTTTGATCAAGACTTTTGTACTACAGATAATCTATAAACTTTATTGCTCCATGATCATGGAATTGCAGAGGAGGCGCCCTCTCGTGTTGTTTATGGACGTCTTCCAATAACCAGTGCATTAGTATGTCGGAAAGCTTGCAGGTGGCGCGAGTATGCCGCTTCCGAAGTACCAAGGCTTCGCGCCAGTTGCGCAAACAATTGAGAAATACTAAAATTGTAGGAAATTTAATACGGAACCACTTTGGTTGTTACCATTTTTCGCCTAAAGTTGAATATAAGCGATTTAATTGGATATACAAAAAAATCTCTCAAATCCAAGGTGGACAACATAATAGAGCGTGAATCCCAAAAACCTAAGGATAAGCTTTCGATGATTCCCAAAAAAAAATTCTACTGGCATTTGAAGCCTTTTTGAACTTTTTCTGAGCTAATTAGACTGGGCCAGCTGTCTACTGTTATTAAAGATGTTGTTTTCTAATGTAATGGCCCTCAAATATAGCAATGAAAAAATGGATGGCTTTATGAAAACTAGATACAAATATAACAGCAAATGTGAGTTATGTCCCTTGGCTTCTCAGCCAAATACCAATTACTTTACCCCCACAATGCTGACTGCAGTAATGTTACATGCGATAAATATACGAAAAGTTTTGGTGGAAAAAGTCGCACTTTAAAAATTGTTTCTGCATCTGTAGAAACTATTAAAAACAAAGTCATATCTTGCCAGATATGCATCATTTCACAATCTTTAACAGTATTATAATGTGTTTACAATTTTACTTACGAACTCGTCAAATCCCAATCTCCATTGATGGTATAACCTTCACCATAATGCGAGTCAGTTAATTCTGGTTTAATCTTGAGTTCACCGTTATCCACCTTAACTGCATCTTTTATATATGCGTTGAATGGGTAATCCTGAAATTTGTATTAAACTAATTGTTTTTTTTCTGTACATATAAATAAAATGAAGTATGTTAATTGAACTTATAATAAAGGCAGTGAATTGAAAAAAACGTACTATAATTTAGAAGATTACTTAGAGGATAGAAAAACTTGGAGTCCACGTATAGCTTTAACTAGAATAGTCTTAATTGAACCGTTATTGTTATGATGGTGACAAATAAAAGAAAGTGGGCTGAATTGATTGTAGGTTTTTCAAAACAACATGATGCAATGAAAACTTCGCAAATTTAGATTAAAAAAACCTTCTTCTATATCATGTGACACATTATCAATCATTTGAAAATTAGTTTACATTAGACGAGTGATGTGAAAAGCTGTTTTTAAATTAAAATTCTTTGGTTAGACTAGATCTATAGCTAGTAATCATATTATAAAATCAAAAGAGACAACAGCAAAGGTGCAGGAGCAAAACGTAGATGAGCTCAACTGTTAGAAACTTCAGATAATACTAGACTATTTTCTTTATCTTTATCTATTTTTTAAGAGGTTCTTCTTTCTATCTATTAAGCACATGTAAATGTTTCGTTGTACTTATGTACGTTAGCATGGCCACAGTCTCATGTCGGATCTCGAACAAAATTAAAATTGAGGTTTCTATTAAGATTTTCTTAATATTTGCCCGAAGTTGTGAAATTTGCGATGTGATCCTACCCTATGCCTCGTTGAATACGTTAAGCCGAGGTCCTGCGCCTGATATCTTTCCGGTTGTGTCAGATTCCCTTTACATCGATCTATGAGAGTGATGGAAAAGAGTGTGCACTTATGTGCTCTGCCAGCGTAGTGGGTCTATGCTCTAACAGCCTTCTCTTCTATGATTGAAGAGACTTACTTTAAATGAGACGGTAATTACCAGAATAAGTGGTAATTGTAGTGGTAATTGTAGTGAAAATAGAGTTCAAAAGGTATTTGTAAATGGCGTTGAGTCGTCGGGATCACCGGTAAAAATGGGTGTTACACAAGGGTCAATACTTGGCCCTTTTTTATTCTAAATATATAAATGATTTAACTTACCATGTGAAAGACAAATGTGACATAGTGCTATTTGCTGATGACACGTCCTTGTTATTTAAAATTGACAGAGATAAGGAAAATTTTAACTGTAAATAATACCCTATTACTTGTCTACGAGGTCCAAAGAGTCATGGCCCTTGCTGAAAGGGTCTTAATTCAAGCTTGGATAGAGGATCTCGAGTCTCCAAGTGCGGGCGTGGACACGGTGAAGGCAATTCGTCCTCGCCTAGAACAATAGCTAACAAGGCGGCACGGATTGCTTACCTTTAGGCTGGTGCAAGTACTGACCGGACACGGATGTTTCGGAAAGTACTTGCATCACATAGCACGACATGAAGAGTCTCCTATCTACCATCAGAGTAGTGCGTCTGTCGACACAGCGGCCCACACTGTGGCAGAAAGTCCGGCTTGGGGCCACAGCGGCACATCCTCTGGTGTCCCTCATCGGAGCGGATCTCTCACTGCCAAGTATAGTGGACGCCATGCTTGACAGTGAGATAGGATGGAAACAGTTGCCTCTCTCTGCGAATCCGTCATTTTTTTGAAGGAGGCAATGGAACAAGTACGGGAAGCCTCAGCAGATGCTGCTCCCATTCGGAGAAGAAGGCTGGACGCCTCTTGTCTCCTCCTTGAACATCCTCAGACGGTTTCACCCGGGAGTGTCGGGGTGAATGTGCAAGGGAGCCTCTGACACTCTCAATTCAGGGTGCGGAGGGTATCGCTAGGTTTTAGTAGGTATTCTGGCCTTGCCGGCGAGTCCCACACTCCCTGCCTCTTGGCAGGGGTGCGCAAATGCATTTCCCAGCGGAAAAAAACGTATCTTGTCTCACAATGGTTTTTAGTTAATAATTTAGTATTAAACTCGGCAAAAACTAAGTATGTTGAAATCATTTTGCCAAATGCAAAAGAAATTTGTGCAAATATTCAATCTAATGATAGTCCTCTTAAGAAAGTAACGTCTACAGTATTCTTAGGAATAACCTTAGACTTGGGGCTTGACTGGGGTGCCCATATTAAGACTCTAGCGAGTAAACTTAGTTCCGCTGCTTTCGATGTTAGAAAAGTTAGACAATTCACTGATGTTGAAACTGCCAAAATGGTGTATATCGCTTATTTTAATAACACAGTCTTACAGCATATTTTTATGGGGTAAATCGGCGGGCATTGAAACTAGAAAAAAAGAGCAATACGTGCCATTTATCAATTAAGGTCTCGTGCTTCTCTAAGAGATAAATTTAAAGAAACATCAATTCTCACAGTACCGTCGCAATATATATTAAATAATATCTTATATATACGTGATAAAATTCATTTATACAGCAAAAATAGCGAAACACACCATTTTAATACTTTAAATAAAAACAAACAAATATAATTTAGAGTGAAGAAGGTTCAAAAATCATTTGTCGAGTTGAGTATATGCATTTTTAATACTGCAATTAGTTTTAGATTTGCATAGTTTTAAGAATGTGTTAAAACATCATCAAAAGAGTAACCGTTGAGTTTCTTGCCGGATTTTTCTCAGCGTATTCAACTTTCCGAACAGACAGACAGACTACTGACGAAAGTACTTTTTGAGTCTACTTGAATAACGAATATTTTGATTGGATTTGATTTGATATTGCATTAGTTATAAACTTTTGAAAACCTGAATCCATTAACACCTATTAACAGTAGTAAGTACTTACCGGCGCTTGAGGAAACATGACCTCCCGAGTCCATTGGGTTAGCTTGTCTGCATTTGGCTTATTAAAGTCTTCTGTAAAGATTAGGACACCTTGACATAAGGATCTTAATCCTAAAACTTCTGTTTGGGATCGAAGGCAAGCTATTGGAGGAGGATTTGTTGAACCAACTCCAGTTCCAGGTTGAGGTTCAGGTAAGTCGACGGGAGGTAAGTTACTGGGATCCACTGGTGTTCCATCTTCAGTGACGTACTCTAAAAAATTTAATTTTTCATTACTATTGTTAGGATTATATTCACAGACCATTTCCTAATCTCGTCAGAGCTTCTATTTACTTGATTATGATGGATGTAAGATACCCATCTTTAAAAGAATGTTGTCAAGCAAATTTTGCTCTCTGATACATTACTGTCTAGAGTGTTTATGAGTTAATTGATATTATATCTCTTTCTTATTTCCTATGACATTTTAGAATATTTTCCACCAGGTGGATCACAGTCAAGCATAGACATCTATGAAACATTTGTAAGATTAAAAGTTTTTAGTCATTGAGTTCCACTATATTGGGTTTGATGAGGGAGTTCAACTTTTAACGTTATTTACAAAAAATATATATAATTACTGTACCTGTTACAGTCCATTCTCCATTATCTTGCCTGTAGCCCAATCCATTCTTAATCACGTAAGTCCAGAAGTATATTTTGTCTCCCAGTTTCAATTCAGCATTTCTGTCTCTGAAGACCCATTCTCCATTTTTGGGCTTTGTAATGTCACGAGCCCATTGTCCTGCTTCAAGACCTTCCATCTCCTGGTTAAGGTTGCCGTGGAAGGCCATTAATGTAAATCCATCATCTATAATAGGTAATTATTGTTTAAATTTTTTTTATGTAGTATCGTATTCAGGTATACCTCTGACATACGTTCTTAATTATCAATTACTTCCATATCGATATAACTAGCTTCTTCTTAACTTGTAATAGAGATCTACGAAATGTCAGACGTCAATAAACTTCTTTATTAAAAATGTAATCGCTAAGAATTGATTTGGGGAACTATTATATGAACAAGTGACCTCTAAACCTTCATAAAGTTAAAACTTATGATGGTGATTGGAATGGGTCAATCAAAACTTAAAAAAACAAGTCAGTATAATGTAAACCGCATTTTTTTTTCATAGCAGAAGTTTTTTGGCAAATTTAACTATTAATAATGTTTTAATCTTAACAGTGACACCATTTCATGAAGAAGATTTGGGCTAAATGGGTTTATTAACCACTCAGGTATCTCAAACGGCGAAAGGATATAAATATATACAATAGGTACTTTAAAAAACATTCAACCCTTCCCTAAAATCAGCATCATTGTTTTCTAGAGTTAATGTAGTTAACTCTCTGGACTTTAAAGTTATAGTTATCATACAAATTTGCCTATCCTATTTCACCTCCCTTTAATTTGCATCGAAAGGTAGCTTATCTTCGTCGTCAAGGGCCCACCTATCTGTTTATAATACCATAGTTTATCAATATTAGTTCATTCGTTTAGGAAAGTAACTGAATCTTCGCATTTATAACATTAATATTGATTGACGATAATATTCAAAGTTAATTGGCATGAGACCAATCCTCAAAAATAAAAGGCTATTTTGCAACAAGTTCACCTTTACCTCTTATATAACATAATTTAGACGCTGGGTATTTCACAAATTAAAGTTTTTTACATCCACGTAATTATTAATAAAGACCGAATCGAATTTGCATATATAGAATTGAAAAAACCTAATATTGGTGAAACTTAGCAGGTTTTTGTTGCGAACATATATCAGGTAGATGTGTAATAAGACAATATTTTAATTGAATGCACACCATGTAATATATTTTCAAGATTTTTTGAGATCTTTGGAAGAAATCGAGAAGCCAAGCTTGATATACGACAAGTTTCAATCCTAAAAACAATTAAAACCTTAAAAATGGTAAATCAAGAACCCTTGTCAATGATCAAATTATTAAAAACAAATTATAAGATGATGCTTTAGAATCAAATCTGAAGCCTGTGAAGTGGCTTCCAAAGCATCCAAAGCTTACAAAGAATCAATAGTCACGTGTGATGTAAATGAAACTTTAGGACATTTGACAAATACTAAATTAAAGAATGATACCTTAATAATTGCCTGCCTCATTGGTCTAGTGGTTAGTATGTTCGACTACAGACATGAGGTCCTGGGTTCGAGTCCCAGGTCGGGCCAATTCAAAAATCAATACTGAGGTTTCTATTAAGATTTTCTCAATATTTGCCCGAAGTTGGGAAGTTGGCGGTGTCCTGCGCCTGATCTCACTCCAGTGGTGTTGGATTGCCGTCACATCAGACTATGAGAGTGAAGGAATAGAGAGTGCACTAGTGTACTATGCCTGCCAATCCGCACTGGAGCAGCGTGGTGGGTCTATGCTCTAAAAACGCTCGCTCCTCGGAGTGAGAAGGCCTGCGCCCAGCAGTGGGACGTTAATAGGCTGCTACTTACTTACTTTTTACTTATCTTCATAATTTAATCTGATAAATTCAATATGCCAAAATACTGGATTATAGGACTTCATCCAGCGTCTAACCATTAAGCCATTGCAGCTTTTTGTAATAAATATGACAAAATTGATCTCACGATTTACAAATGTTGTAAAATCTTATTGAGAGGACTTGGCAAATAATTCAAACACGTTTTTATATACCTAAGAGTCAACAATCTCTAAAGCAAGATAACTAAAAGGAGACACGAAAGAAAAATAAATAATAATTGATTGATGACACTGGATCGAGAAAAATAATTTACATTATAACCGGTTTGATTTATTACGTAGCGATTAAATGCGAGAAATGATTTTATATCATAGTTCATTGCTCTGGAATCAGATTAACATTGGTATTTATAAAAATAATGTCTCCTTTTAACGTTTTATTTTATTGATGACAGTTTGAAAGTCATGCTTTATAAAAATCGTAGGTTCCCTACCACTCAGCTTTACAATGGGTTACTTTCCGTACGAAAACTTTACATCCTAAATATTATTCTAAGGAAACATAAATCTTTAGCCTTCCTGTCCGAGTCTGTCGAGAATAGAAGAAGAAATGCAAGTGTAGCACAAACAAATATATCCCGAACTTCCTTTGCCATGAGTGAGTATTACCATCAATCGAGTCATATCTACAATCTAGCTAACAAAAAATTCGATATATATCCTCTAAATTACGTCCATCCACGTTAAGCCGTCGGGCCTGCGCCTGATCTCTCTCCGGTCGTGTCAGATTCCCGTCACATCGGATTTTGGGAGTGAAGGAATAGAGAGTGCACTTGTGTACTATGCCTGCCAATCCGCAGTGAAGCAGCGTGGTGGGTCTATGCTCTAAAAACCCTTGCTCCTTGGAGTGAGGAGGCCTGTGCCTAGCAGTGGGACGTTAATGGGCTACTTACTTACTTTAAACCTAATATACTTTATCTTTAACGTAAATGAAATGTACATTTCCTGATCGCTCATGGAATTACAGATAAATACATCAATTAGTTAATTACACAAGGTATCTATTAATATTAATTTTATGACGTACGATAAGATTTTATAATTGCTTGATGTCTTTTACTATTTTCACTTAAGATATAAAGTTAGAAACGATTCAGAAATCAGTTGCCTGATCGTACATATGCATTTTAACCAGCTACCACATTCTTTTTTGGATTTGTTTTCATATAACACAATCTCAACCCATAAAAGAGTATACACAGTGTTTCGTCCTGGTTTTTTTCTGTTTAGTTGAATATATGACAATTCTAAACATATTGAGCCAAGAATTATATACAATTTTATACAGATATTATAATGCTAAAGAATTCGTTTGTTTAAACGCGATAATCTCAAGAACTACTGATCCGATTTGAAAAAGTCTTTCAGTGATAATTAGTCTATTTTTCTAAAAGGGCTATAGGCTATATATCATCACGCTAACAATAATATGAACGGTACAACAATGAATAATGTTTCAAACTTTGAGTATTTTCCTTTTGGGAGCTTCCGATGCGTCTTTTGCCAGAACGGTTAAAGTTTAACAAAAATCATGTATGACAGAATTGTTCTTCTTTTAAAAATCTAATAAAAAATTCTAAACATCATCTGTCTATCTTTTAAGGTGGGCTCAATATAACCTTAATTGTGTAATCCAAATTTATTCCAAAATAAATTATTTTCAAAGGTGTCTTATTATATTAAGCGGGTGATACCGGGAGAAAAAGCTAGTCACAATATAAAAGGCTTTGATGGTTAATTACTTTTACCAGCACTCTAACGTATAACTAGCTAAATAACTTAGTGTGCTTAAAAGCACACGACAGAAGTGATAACTTCATCAAGACGAAGTTTATAATGTAAAATACAAGAGTTTTTTGTTTTATATTCATTAAATAATAACATATACAATATATTTATAACTGTGTGTAAATTATTGTCAAAAATTTATTGCAAAATTGTATTAAATAATGAATTAAATAGCAGCGTCTTTGAGTATAACTTCCTCGACCCCTTAGACGATGAAAGCCGACTTTAGTCGAACGTTACATTACCGAGCGTGATTGTACAGTCTCATTCAATAATACAGAACAAGCGTAACACTTATAAATTATTTCTAAACTACTATAGCGCATAATACACACAATGCTTTATAAAGGAAGTCCAATTGTCTTAACCACGTATCCAATTAGCTGAGTAAAATAGTTGATTTGAAACAATAACGGAATTTCCATACATTAATTATCTAAATAATGCACATGAGTATGTCTGTCTTAAATAAGAAACAATGTCCTGACGATATATGGACCGTCTATTTTGAAAGTGGTTTAAGTCCATTTTCTTTTGTTTCGAGAAAAATAAAGGTTAATATTTTTGTTGATTTAAAAATACAGGCAAATCATATGAAGTCTGGCATTGTTTCTATTGTTTTATCAACATTTAATTTGTTTATATAAATTAGTTTTCGGCTAATGGCTACGATGACACATATTTATGTGCTGTAATCAGAAGAAGAGCAGAAAATTCAACAGTGGTTCTATGCTTTATCGACTATACAAAAGCCTTTGACTGCCTACAACAAAACCAACTATGGAAAGTGCTACTGGAAATGGGAACACCAGAACACTTGGTTGCTTTAATACAAAGTCTATACACTGAAAGCCATTCTTTCATAAAGATAGGCAATTAATGCTCCAATATGTTCGAAACGAAACGCGGAGTGAGACAGAGTTGCATCTTGTCCCCCGCACTCTTTACCATATATGGAGAGTACAATCGAAAACTGGGAAAGGGTTTTCCGATATGTGGAAAGATACTGTTTAGCTTAAGATACGCAGAGGACACCATTCTTCTTGCAACATCAATGGAAGAAATGAGCGAGCAATTCCAAAGACTCGAGTCAGTGCCGGTGTCGGACTCGTAGTGAACAGACCCAAAACTAACATAACATCCCTGGTGTTAACATCGTCGATCGCTATGTGTATCTGGTCTCCAAAATCTGCAATCATGGCAAATGTGCCCCTGAAATTAAGAGACGAATTGGGATGGCAAAAGAGGCTATGACCCGTTTGAATAACGTCTGGAAGAAAACAGGAATAGGTATCAAAACTAAAATCAGGTTGATCCGAGCCCTGGTATTCCCTATCTTCCTGTAAGGAGTTAAAACTTGGACAATCCTGGGATTGTCCAGAGAGAGACAAAGGATTGATGCGTTCGAGATGTGGTGCTGTGGTGATGTGATCTCAACTCAGAGTAAAGACTCGTTTGTCTACCCTATGCCGACAATGCATACTTTCATAATTTGGGCACACAATTCGTAGAGGCGGCGAAAACCTGAAAAAACTGATTGTGATTGGTAACACCAACGGCAAAGGATCGCGGGTCCAATCACCAACAAGATGGACTGATCAGTTGAAAGATCTGTCGTACACCAAATTCCACATAATTGTAAGAGAGGCGCAGGACCGAAATAGTTGGAAACAAGTTGTCCGCTCCAGACACGCCCCCAATGCTGACCACGATCCTCAGACATGAAGGACCGACCCGAACTAGAGATGTGCTGTAAATGGACTTACACCACTTTCAAAATTAGACAATTGTAAAAATCGTTTAATTTCAATTTTGAAAAATCAAATATCGCTTGAAATATACTTCATTGTAATATTCAATTTCTCTAATTTTTCAATATCTATCTTTTAACTTACGAGTAGTGGAAACACGGAGGGGAATCAATGCAAATAGTCCGCGGGTGAAACCGAGGGACACAGCTAGTATAAATTAAATGAAAAATTAAACACTGATCGGCATCCATCTGCTGTGCCACCTACCTCTGTCAATTGGACTCACACCACTATCATAATCGGTGACTGTGCAATTACATTTACCGACCGATTTTAAGTAGTACAAAAAAAAATTACAATAAATTAAGCATGAATTGACTGCCATTAACATGACTGCCTCATTGGTCTAGTGGTTAGCATGTTAGACTACAGACATGAGGTTCTGGGTTCGAGTCCCGGGTCGGGTCAACTCGAAATCGATATTGAGTTCTCTATTAAGATTTTCTTAATATTTGCCCGAAGTTGGGATAAATTTGACGGTGTGATTCACTCCCGTGCCTCGGAGAGCACGTTAAGCCGTCGGTCCTGCGCCTGATCTCCCTTCGGTTGTGTCGAATTGCCGTCACGTCGGACTGTGAGAGTGAAGGAATAGAGAGTACACTTGTGTTCTATACCTACCAATCCGCAGTGGAGGCCGGTGACCAGCAGTGGGACATTAATGGGCTGCCACTTACCTTTTAAGGATGAATTACGTGATAGCTCATTTTTCTCAAAAAATGGACTTACACCACTTTCAAAACGGTCCATATATTTCTTATTATGACAGTAAAAAAACAACATAAACTGGATTTATATTCATAAATATTTTCCTTATATAATAAACAATTTATGTTGTAAAAAATGTAAATTATAAGGAAAATATCTTATAAATATATTAAATTGAAAAAACTATATTTAATAGTCATTTATTATATTTTTAAATTAAAAAATGAACATTTAAGCTTCAATTTGTTGTATATTTTACTGATTGATCGATTATCCGCCTTGAAATAACCTAACGGTATTTGTTATGTTAGAATATAAAATAAATTATAGATTACATTTTACGCTTAACGTCTACAATATGAGTTTTCGCCTTCTAGTCTAAAGTTACTAGGATTGGTTTGCGTCTTGTTCTGAGAAGAACTCACAACAAACTCAGCCGTGTATACTATTTTTACTATCATCAATACAATATTATTTTTATTGAGATTAGTGCAATTCATTCACTGTCGTGCCTTTTTAGCGACTAAAATCAAAGGGTTAGTAACTTGTTCTTATAGAAAGTTTATAAGGAGGATATTGTGCGTGCCACAGATGTTATCAGGATATATGTACGTGTCGCAAATGTTATGAGCATATATGTGCGTGCCACAAATGTTATCAGGATATATTTGCGTGCCACAAATGTTATCAGGATATATGTGCGTGTCACAAATGTTATCAGGATATATGTGCGTGCCACAAATGTTATCAGGATATATTTGCGTGCCACAATTGTTATCAGGATATCTGTGCGTATCACAATGTTATGAGCATATATGTGCGTGCCACAAATGTTATCAGGATATATGTGCGTCCCATAAATATTATGAGCACATATGTGCGTGCCACAAATATTAGGAGGATATTGGTGTGCGGGACACAAATGTTATCAGGATATATGTGCGTGCCACAAAAGCTATAAGCATATATGCGCGTGCCACAAATATTAGGAGGATATTGGTGTGCGGGACACAAATGTTATCAGGATATATTTGCGTGCCACAAATGTTATCAGGATATATGTGCGTGTCACAAATGTTATCAGGATATATGTGCGTGCCACAAATGTTATCAGGATATATTTGCGTGCCACAATTGTTATCAGGATATCTGTGCGTATCACAATGTTATGAGCATATATGTGCGTGCCACAAATGTTATCAGGATATATGTGCGTCCCATAAATATTATGAGCACATATGTGCGTGCCACAAATATTAGGAGGATATTGGTGTGCGGGACACAAATGTTATCAGGATATATGTGCGTG
>JACTOM010000242.1:388811-402757 GCA_015832385.1 Elymnias hypermnestra | reverse complement strand
AATTCCTATTAAAACCAACCGAAGGTGTAAAAAAATTAGCCATAAAATGTCTTTCATCGCATACGCTGTGAAGAGTATTAATGATAGGACAAAAAAATGTTCGACAATATTATAGAATATATCAATATCTACAAAAAACTTCACGAGACCTTACGTCTAACTATTGTTGTTACGTCACTATAACTACTTTTTTACATTTAACAAATTGATAGAAATGCCGATCAAAATCAGACCGTGTTATCCATACCATTTATCAATTTTTATCCAAATAAATTATTTAATATTCAAGACTGTCATTACCTGATGATTACTTTTTGAATTATTGAAATCAGATATTCCATTCAATAGATATCATGAAATTAAAATATAAATACGAGTACATGCCGGTCGGCTCCTTACGCAGTGGACGCAAGCGACATTGAATATTTCGAGGTTTTTTTAACACATTTTTATGAATAAAAAGTTCGTTTCAGAGCTACTTAGTTTTAGTATTTAGGAATCACACTTTTTCATAATATTTGTCAATTCATTGTCGTTTTAATTACCATGCTTATAATTTAAATATCTGTACCTATTTATGTCTACCCGTGCGAAGCCGGGACGGGCCGCTAGTACTCTATATGATTGTGTGTAATGTGTTTTTTTAATGATTTAATTTGGGAAATATCATCGTAAAAACAGACACAAAGTTTTTGCTTCACCTTTTAATATATAACATAAAATACTGTCCAATATCTATTTGAAATGAAGCAATATTCTTATAATACATGTTGCAGTGTTATTTATTTTTCACTTTGATGTGATTTTTACTTGTCACATCGTTGTTTGTCTTCCTGTATCGTATATTATAATGAAATAATGTTATGAAAACTGTAAATTATTAATAAACGTGATGTTTTTGTATAAATAATATTAAATTTATGATTTACTGTATTATAAATGGGATAACTAAATAGTGTGAACGTTTTTATATATTGTGAGGGTTCTGTAGAACAAAAGCTTCTTTTTTTATAGAGTAAACTGTACTGTATGTGTAAACTTAATTGTGGGAAATAAAGTATGGCCCACATCCATTTCATAAATTATAAGCTAATGAAACCTATCCTTTGCCTTAAGTTATACCAAATTACACACAGTATAGAAAATTTCAACAAAGTCGGTTAAATACTTGTTAATTAGTTTATTACTAACAAACATCCCGGGTGTGACAGAGTGTCAGTGGAGATGCTGAAGGCTGGCCGCGGGATTGTGGTAGCTCAGCTGTACTGCCTTTTCAATATATGCTGGGAGAAAGGTCAAGTCCCAAGAGATTGGAGCAAGGCCGTAATTGTCCCTCTATATAAAGGAAAAGGGTCACAGCAGGAGTGCAAAAATTACCGCGGTATCAGCCTTCTTAGTGTCGTCGGCAAATTGTATGCAAAGATATTGATTGAATGGGTGATTAATGAAACCGATGAGAAAATATGGGTCGTGCAAGCGGGATTTAGAAGAGGAATGGGATGTACGGATTCTTTACGATGCATAACAGGCAAATGTTTGGCTAAACACCAAAAAGACCAAAAAGTTTATTGCGCGTTCGTAGATTTAGAAAAGGCCTATGATCGAGTGGTGAGGAATGAGCTGTGGTCAACGTTATCTACGTATGGGGTGAGCGGTTGTCTGATCCAAGCATTGAAGTCTCTCTATGAGGGTTCTAGTGCCTGTGTCAGAATAAACGGAGCGTACACGGAGTGGTTTCCTGTCGAAAGAGGTGTTCGNAAAAAGTACTGGACCGATTTTAATAATTCTTTTTTCATTAGAAAGCTACATTATCACTGAGTAACATAGGCTATATTTAGTACTGGATTACTATAGAAATCTTTAGACATTTCTATTAAAACCAACCGGAAGTGTAAAAAATTTGCCATGAAATGTCTTTCATCGCAGACGCTGTGAAGAGTATTAATGATAGGACAAAAAAATGTTCGACAATATTATAGAATATATCAATATCTACAAAAAACTTCACGAGACCATATGTCTAACTATTGTAGTTACGTCACTATAACTACTTTTTTACATTTTACAGATTTATAGAAATGCCGATCAAAATCAGACCGTGTTATTCATACCATTTATAATTTTTTATCCAAATAAATTATTTAATATTCAAGACTGTCTTAATACCTGATGATTACTTTTTGAATTATTGAAATCGGATATTCCATTCAAAAGATATCATGAAATTAAATTATAAATCCATGCCCGTCGGCTCCTTACGCAGTGGACGCAAGCGACATTGAATATTTCGAGATTTTTTTAACACATTTTTATGAATAAAAAGTTATTTTCAGAGCTACTTAGTTTTAGTATTAGGAATCACACTTTTTCATAATATTTGTCAATTCATTGTCGTTTCAATTACCATGCTTATAACTTAAATATCTGTACCTATTTGTGTCTACCCGTGCGAAGCCGGGACTGGCCGCTAGTACTCTATATGTGTGTGTGTAATGTGTTTTTTTAATGATTTAATTTGGGAAATATCATCGTAAAAACAGGCACAAAGTTTTTGCTTCACGTTTAAATAAAATACTGTCCAATATCAAGAGTTAAAAGCAACTTCAAGAGTTAAAAGCGTGTGAGAAGAGAACAGAGTTGGAAACCAAGTTGGCACAAGAACGCACCCTTAATGCGGAACTAACACAGCAACTCGCCGAATGGAGTCTAAGAGGTGATGATTTAGAGAGAGCTTGCACCAGCCTCTCCAAGCTCACCGTCACAGACAACGACCAGCAGAGACTTAATAACACCAAAGAGCTGTTCGAGCTGGGCAAAGAGCCGACGGGTATCAGGTTCGATTTCAGCGCGCCCAAGAACAAAATGAAGGGATACATTAAAAACGAGCCTCGTAGGCTTCTGTTGCCCTTCGATATGGATGTGAACCCCGAGGCGCTGTGGGACCTCATGAAGACAGCCACTGACCCCTCGTGGTCTGACAAGGAGAACCACAACCCCAATTAAATAAAAATATATTGATTTATCTATTTGAAATGAAGCAATATTCTTATAATACATGTTGGAGTGTTATTTATTTTTCACTTTGATTTTTACTTGTCACATCGTTGTTTGTCTTCCTGTATCGTATATTATTAAGAAAACATGTTATGAAAACAGTAAATTGTTAATAAACGTGATGTTTTTGTATAAATAATATTAAATTTATGATTTACTGCATTGTAAATGGGATTACTAAATAGTGTGAACGTTTTTATACATTGTGAGGGTTCTGTACAACAAAAACTAGTAAACTTAAATGTGGGAAATAAAGTATACCTATCCTTTGCCTCAAGTTGGACCACATTACACACAGTATAGAAAATTTCAACAAAGTCGGTTAAATATTTGTTAATTAGTTTATTACTAACAAACATCCCGAAACAAGACACACACATACACAAAACACACACAGGAGACTGCTTTCGAAAATTAGGACAGACGGTAATATTAATGCAACTAAATCATTCCTAATTTAAAAAAAAACATATTTTCAATACGTTTCACTAGCATTATTTACGCCCCATCATGTCAGTACAGTTACATTATAAGACAGTTCCATAAAAATTAAAAAAATAGCAATTAAACACAAAATCAAAATCAGCTGACGCCCATGTTAACGAACGCACGGGTGCGGCAAAAAAAATTATAAATATTTGCATGAAATACCAGACTAGGTAATCTGTATCGTAAGGTTCTACCTAAAACCTTTTCAACATGAAGAGTTGGTCGTTATCTGACTGTTTAAAAACATGTCAGAAACTCTATCGTCGTTCTTTTTCACCGGATAAATCTTAAATTTGCATAAGCATGTGCGCGACAAATGGACAAATAACTCAAGATAAAGCTAACCGAATTCGGTGATTCTTTTTTTATTAGAAAGGATATACTTCAAGGGTTGTTTTGTGGTAGTATGGTTAGGTTCTGATGATGGATTCCATGACAAAGTGACGGAACTCTTCAATTCTTAGGAGCAAATGAACTATACTCGACAGAATCTTCTATAGGCTAACCAGATACTTCGATATGCTCAAGTGCTAGTCGTAGTTAAATATGAAGATCAATGGATCTCCTCAACGGCTTACAGTAAGGGTGCGGTTTAGGGCAGAAAATATAAGTGTCTATAATATATTAGCAATGAGCTTACGTTTGTTGCTGCATTGCAACACTTTTACTTCAGATTCACTAAAAATTAAAAAATAAATAAAAATTTTAGCAAGAAAACCGCCTTCAAAACAGACTTACAATTATATTAATATGCTCTAAAAAGTAAGAAATAATTGCGTATTCTCTTAGTGTTCTTCGTATCGTAAGTTTTGAAGGCGGTTCTTTTTTTGTTAACATTTTTATTTATCTCGCATAAACATAAGTAATTAATTTGTTTGTGTCATTTACATTATTGACATTTTAGCTATTCATCTATAGTTAAGTGCTTCGGTAAGGCTGCTAATATTAGTATGTAAGTCGTAATTTTATCCTGTTTCAATTCAATTTAACGAAAACTATCACATAACTACTGACTTTAGACATACTCCTTACGTAACGTACTCTTTTATTAAGTCAATCTGGTTTCGCAAATATCTTACGAAATCCAGGAACACTCAGATATTAAAATCAAAATCAAAATATCTTTATTCAAGTAGGCCTAATACAGCACTTTTAAATCGTCAAATAATATCGTTTTTTTTCCACACACTAATTTTAATGTATGTCTGATGATGGTACTCAAGAACGACTTAAACTCTAAAGTTACGAGGGTTCCTTCGCACCCTGATCCGAGAAAAACCCACAACAAACTCAGTCAGGTATTTTATTTTTTTGTTACCATCATCATTACAATATTAGTTGAATATATTTCAATTCAAATTAGCGCAATTCGTTCGATAATCTTGCAACTTATAATGCGACTTTTCTATCAACTTTCTTTTAACGAAGACTTTGAATTTATTAATTGACATCTCTGAAACGTCTTGTGGGAGTTTATTATAGAAACGTATACAGTTACCCTTAAATGAGTTGTTAATCTTATGCAGCCTACTAGAATTTATAACAAGTTTGTTTTGGTTTCGTAAGTTATATGATGTACATTCACTCTTTTTATTAAAAGAGTCAATGTTTTTATGTACATACAACAAGTTTTCTAATATATATACGCAGTGAACTGTCATTATGTTAACTGCCTTGAATTTGTTTCTTAGCGACTCTCTTGGACCCATATTGTAAATCGCACGAACGGCCCTTTTCTGCAGCACAAATATTGCATCTATATCAGCAGCATTACCCCAAAGTAGAATACCATATGACATAATACTGTGAAAATAGCTGAAATATACCAGTCTGGCAGTATTAACATCTGTCAGACGACGAATTCTTTTAATGGCGTAAGCCGCGGAGCTGAGCCTGTTCGATAGACCACTTATATGGGGCCCCCACTGTAATCTGTTATCTAACGTAATGCCTAAGGAAACGGTACTGTCTACAAGGTCTGGTTCCTCATTATTAAGTTTAACAATGGCGTGCGTTTGTTTCACATTAGGCAGAGTAAACTTAACACATTTTTCTTTCCATTGAGCAATAAATTATAAGCTTCAAACCATCACCATCACCATATCACGAAGAATTGTAATAAATAAAGTGCACGACAAAATTCCTCCTGAGCCCAAGTGTGACGTTAATAGTCTACAAACTACATAGTTAATTCTACAAGGAACCCTAAAATCAAAGACAGGAAAATGAAGCTAAAAATGTATTACGTGAGAAGTCTTGTAATGAATGGCTGAAATGGCCTCCCATAAATTATTTTTACAACTTAACCCAAATCTTTAATTAAACGAGTTGATGATATGATATATAATAACTATTTTTTAAAGTTATGAAGTGCTAAAATTTCAATGTTTTAAATAGGATAACGCGTACTGAGATTTTTACGTACATTTGGGATTTGTTTTTGGCCACCAATCCCGACCAATGACATGAGAGGAGTGTGGGACTTGGTCTCGCAGAAAAAAATCACTCTCACCCAGTGTCTCCCACTGCATGGCATCGCACCCACAATGCTTTCGAGTCAGAGGTCTCTACCAATCAGCACAACCAGGAGGTGATGCTAAAGTAACCAAGCTGCTCATTGTGGTGCATTAAGTTGTGACTCGTCCAGGGTATTTTGGATAGAAACAAAGCCTTTTTTTTGTCGCTGGGAAATGCAATTTACGCACTAACACTGACCGAGGACCAGTCAGGAGTGTGGGACTCGGCGATGGAAGGTCTCGCAATACCCACTAAAACCCAGCGGAACCCTCTTCATCCATTAGTAAGTCGGCGGTGAGGGGGTGCATCCACTGCATTCTCCCTCTCTCTCTCTCGTGGGCTTCCTTCAGCGAGACTTCCGTCTCGCAAAAGAAGGCCACTGCCGCCCACCATCTCTCGCTGGAGAGCATCGCGCCTACAAGGCTTTCCAACGAGAGGTCGCCGCCGATCAACGCCACCAGGAGGTAACGTTGAGGTACCCAGGCCGCACAATCTGCCACAGTGTGATGCGCTGAATCTACAGCTACGCCACACTGATGACAAGCGGGTGACTTCTCCCGACCAATTTTGGTGCAGGAACTTTCCGAAGCACCCATGTCCTGTCAGAACCTGCACCAATCTGTAGGAAAGCGTCCCGAGCTCCCTGGAAAGCCATTGTTCCAGGTGAGGACGGATCGCTGCCACAGTGGCCATGCCCGCTACTGGGGATCCGAGATGATCGCTCCATTTTTGGACCACAGCCTGGTCGGCTAGGGCTCTGACCCTGCGGTCCTCGTCGACATCAGGCAGCAGGATAGAAATAAAGCCTGGCCTAAAGCTTAGACTCATAGGTCTCAGACTTGAATCCTGGGCAGCCATCCCTAAGTTCTTATTTCTTCATTATTGTACTTATCGGTGAAGGAAAACAGCGTGATATGCGTAGCCTTCCAAACTGCTGTAGAACAGCGTAGACCCAATGTTCTAAAAATCCTTTCTCCTTTGAGTGAGGAGGCCTTTACCTAGCAGTGGGACGTTGCTGCGCAATTCAGCTAATATTACTTAATTTTTTAAACTATTTAAGCCAACACCTCAATTATGTATGATGAGGTATTATACGATAAATTTACAGCTATTTCCTTCAATATTCATCAGTCATACTTTAGTAGGATGTAGCAAAAGTGCAATATATTGTACGGAAGGTGAAGTTGTGACAAAACTTTTCCGAGTATACGCTGACATCGTTTTCTTTAGAAGACTTATTAATCACGCTTGAGCGGTTTCTATGGTAGGTGCACACAGGCTGAGTAATTAATGATTTCTATTTAAGACTTGATATGGAAACGATCTTATCGGTCTAGGAACTGTCTCATAGGTCTACTGGTTAGCAGACACGAAGTCCTTGGTTCGAGTTTCAGACGGGGGAATTCAAAAATTGGTATTGAATTTTCTTTTAAGAAATTATCAGTATTTTACCCAACTGTGGGACGTTAATGTTATTAATAATCCTCTCCTTAGCAAAAAGAGATAGTATTAGGTGTCACAAGAAAAAAATTATATTTATTTGGCTTACTAAACGTAGTCTGAGGGGCGCGGGGGTTATGTCAATCGATAGCCTGGCTTTTGCAAATACAGTCACTATGGAGCTGCATCAACAAAATGCAAGAATTAAAGCCCCAAGACGCCTGGTTTTCTAGGATCTTCTAAGATATCCATTATAATGAAGGACAAAAAGATCTTTCGTAGCTTTCCGAACGCTGCCCAACCGAATTGGATCCAGCGGTTGACCGCTTTCTCGAAATTGGCCCTACCGAACTGGACTGTATGTCCCAGGTATGTATACTCGTCAACAAGTTCGAGAGCAGAGTTCCCAACGATGCTGGGCTGCGACTGGCTGAAGCGGAACATGTCAAATCAATTCAAATCAAAATATCTTTATTCAAGTAGGCATATTACAGCACTTTTGAATCGTCAAATTTTTGTTTTTTCTTTTCTTTTCCACACTCTAATTCTAATGTACGTCTGATGATGATACTCCAGAACGACTTAAAATCTAAAGTTACGAGGGTTCCTTCGCGCCCCGATCCGAGAAGAGCCCACAACAAACTCAGTCGGGTATTCTGTTTTTTTTGTTATCATCATCATTACAATATCATGTTAGTTTAATATATTTCAATTCAAATTAGAGCAGTTCGTTCACTCCCACGCGTTTCTATCGTCTAAGTACTCTTGCAACTTATAATACGATTTTTCTATCAACTTTCTTTTAACAAAGACTTTGAATTTATTAATTGACATTTCTAAAACGTCTTGTGGGAGTTTATTATAGAAACGTATACAGTTACCCTTAAATGAGTTGTTAATTTTATGCAGCCTACTAGAATTTACAACAAGTTTGTTTTTGTTTCGTAAGTTATATGATATACATTCACTCTTTTTATTAAAAGAGTCAATGTTTTTGTGTACGTACAACAAGTTTTCTAATATGTATACGCAGTGAACTGTCATTATGTTAACTGCCTTGAATTTGTTTCTTAGCGACTCTCTTGGACCCATATTGTAAATCGCACGAACGGCCCTTTTCTGCAGCACAAATATTGCATCTATATCAGCAGCATTACCCCAAAGTAGAATACCGTATGACATAATGCTGTGAAAATAGCTGAAATATACCAGTCTGGCAGTATCAACATCTGTCAGACGACGAATTCTTTTAACTGCGTAAGCCGCAGAGCTGAGCCTGTTCGATAGACCACTTATATGGGGCCCCCACTGTAATCTGTTATCTAACGTAATGCCTAAGAAAACGGTACTGTCTACAAGGTCTAGTTCCTCATTATTAAGTTTAACAATGGTTTGCATTTGTTTAACATTAGGCAGACTAAATTTAATACATTTTGTTTTATTTGCGTTGAGCAATAAATTATTAGCTTCAAACCATTGTACCACTTTATTGAGAGAGCTGTTCACGTCGTCATAATTTGTTTGTCGTCTATTAACTTTAAACAATAGCGAAGTATCATCAGCAAACAGAACAATCTCATGATCACCCTTAACAAAGTAAGGAAGGTCATGGATATTGGACATAACTTTCGTCTTATCCATGTTCATTTTTAAGTCCACCTTTGCGATGGAGAGGGCTTTGCTTGGAATTTCTCTACTCAATGGAGCAATGGGCGGGGCACATAGTCCGACGAACCGATGGACGTTGAGGTTCGAAGCTGCTGGATTGGCGATTCCGCACCGGACGGCAGACCCCCCACAAGGTGGACTGACGATATAAGGAGGATCGCCGGAAACTGCTGGAACCAGGCGGCATAAGATCAGGTACAGTGGTTATTATTAGGCGTGACCTTTGTCCAGCAGTGGACGTCCATCGATTGAAGTTACTGATGGCTGTTTAGGACAGCTTTGATCTAAATTAAACATTTAACGTAATATTTTAAATTGGATGAGAAATAATACTGTACTGAAAAAATAGCTCGTTAATTAATACACTTTTTGGATTACGTTAATGGTTACTGTTGCAGTTGTCAAATGGACAAAGGTTATAAATAATTGTTTTGTTTTACATATATAGAACTTGTTCGTGTAGTCTAGACCTATGTTAATATTTATCCGGGAAACTCTCTTGTAGTTCGTTGTCTTGAAATCGTTTATCAAAGCTGTCAACTCGACGTGATCGTATTAATATAACTATTTCCGGTGTAACAGATGCTGGTGAGTTTAGTTTTGGTCGTCCAAAACAAAACGTCTTTATATAAATGTAAGTAGGTAATTAAACTTGGTACTAATTTAACGATTAATTAAAGTAAGTAGCAGCCCATTAACGTCCCACTGCTTGGCACAGGCCTCCTCGCTCGTATGAGTGAGGGTTTTTAGAGCATAGAACCACTAGGCTGCTCCACTTGGGATGGCAGGCAGAGTACGCAAGTGTACTCTTTATTCCTTCGCTCTCATAGTCCGATATGACGGGAATCCGACACCACCGGAGAGAGATCAGGCGCAGGACCGACGGTTTACGTATTTTTCGAGGCACGGGGGTGGATCACACCGCCAGCTTCCCAACTTTGGGCAAATATTGAGAAAATCTTAATAGAAAACTCAATAAGGCAGTTTAAGCTAATGGACTAACTTGTAGAAGGTAAAACCAGGAATAGAAGTTACATTTACAAAAAAAGACCTTGTACGTGCACGTCTTCAACTTCTACGGGATACTGGTGAAGTAGTAAGTAGCAGCCCGTTAACGTCCCACTGCTGGGCACAGGCCTCTTCACTCTGAAAAGCGAGGGTTTTTAGAGCATAGACCCACCACGCTGCTCCACTGCGGATTGGAAGGCATAGTACCACATATGCACTCTCTATTCCTTCACTCTCATGGACCAATGCGACGGGAATCCGACACGACCGGAGAGAGATCAGGTGCAGGACCGACGGTTTAACGTGCTCTCCAAGGCACGGGGGTGGATCACACCGCCAACTTCTCAACTCCGGCCAAATATTGAGAAAATCTCAATAGAAAACTCAATATCGATTTCGAATTGGCCCGACACGGGACTCGAACCCAGGACCTCATGTCTGTAGTCGAACATGCTGACCACTAGACCAATGAGGCAGTTTAAGCTAATGAAATAAATTGTAGAAGGTAAAACCAGGTATAGAAGCTACATTTACAAAAAAAGACCTTGTACGTGCGTCTTCAACTTCTACGTGATACTGGCGAAGTAAATTGTGCCAAATCAAATATACTCTTATATATATTCAAATAAACCCTTGTATTTTTTATCCATCATCATTACAATATCATATTAGTTTAATATATTTCAATTCAAATTAGAGCAGTTCGTTCACTCTCAGGCGTTTCTATAGTCTAAGTACTCTTGCAACTTATAATACGATTTTTCTATCAACTTTCTTTTAACAAAGACTTTGAATTTATTAATTGACATCTTTAGAACGTCTTGTGGGAGTTTATTATAGAAACGTATACAGTTACCCTTAAATGAGTTGTTAATCTTATGCAGCCTACTAGAATTTATAACAAGTTTGTTTTGGTTTCGTAAGTTATATGATGTACATTCACTCTTNGTTGGATGAAGTGGAGGCAGGTCTCGGGAACAATTTGCGATGCCAGAATGCCCCTTAAATTAAAGGGAAAGATTTATAAGACGATCGTAAGACCTGTCATCCTGTATGGATCAGAGTGCTGGGCCACCAAAGGGGAGAATGAAAGGAAATTGCATGCAGCGGAGATGCGAATGTTGAGATGGATGTGTGGAGTGACAAAATTGGATAAGATTAAGAATGAGTATATTAGAGGAAGTGTGAAAGTAGCACCAGTGACCGAGAAGTTAAGGAGTGGAAGGTTAGCCTGGTATGAACATGTAATGAGAAGGGAGGATAGCCATGTATGTAAGAGGGTCCTAAATATGATGGTAAGCGGCAGGGCTGGGAGAGGGCGACCAAAAAAAGTGTGGATGAATTGTGTGAAAGAGGATATGTGTATAAAGGGTGTGAATGTAGAAATGACAGCGGATAGAGTGAAATGGCGAAAGGAAACATGCCGTGCCGACCCCACCTAGTGGGATAAGGGCAAGAAAACAACATAGCATCATACCGGAAGACAAATCTCCAAAACTTCGTTCCACCTGACATTATACACATATTTATATCTCATATTACACTTAAAAAGGTTATTACTTCATTCTATAAGTTTAATCCATCTTCAACTTATTCACATGGGATTTTATATCGTGTTATTTGGTAGAATCTGAAAATATACGAAATAACATTTTCACGACGTGAGTCTCATCTTATAAGAGGCTTAGTTATAAGACGTTGAAAGAGACGAAGAAAACCTTGTATCCGTGTGAATAGTTATTATTTGGATAATTTTATTTTATTTTTGTATATTTAAACGTATATTTTATGTATAAGAATGAGAATTTATTTATAAAATAACTGCGTTATAAAATGTGAAAGAAAACTCTGTATGTTTATACTTCGTCATTGTATTTATTATGAATCTCCAACTAAAGTTCAATTTAAACAAGCTTACATAATAACATAGTTAATAAAGATAACTTAAAAGCTTGTAGAATACATTAGTACCTAGTAAAGAGTGAACGAAAATAGGATTTTTAAGCAAAAGTCCTTAAAGTTCAACAGATTATGAAAAAAAGCTGCCCGCCCAAATGAAAGCTCACAAGAATTAGTGACATTTGAATATATTCTCTAACTATTATATTATATTACTGTGTAGTAAGTAGCAGACCATTAACGTCCCACTGCTGGGCACAGGCCTCCTCAATCATGAGAGAGGGTTTTTAGAGCATAGGATTGGCAGGTATAATACACAAGTGTACTCTCTATTCCTTCACTCTCGTAGTCCGACGTGACGGCAATCCGATACGACCGGAGAGAGATCAGGCGCAGAACCGACGGCTTAACGTGCTCTCCGAGGCACGGGGGTGGATCACACCGCCAACTTCCCAACTTCGGGCAAATCTTAATAGAAAACTCAATATCTATTTCGAATTGGCTCGACCCGGGACTCGAACCCAGGATCTCATGTCTGTAGTCGAACATGCTAACCACTAGACCAATGAGGCAGGTTTTATTACTGTGTAGATGGTTGTTTAATTTATTTATTATACTATAATAATTTATTTTAATATATCTCTTGAAACAATTTAAATTGCAAACAATTTAGAAAATACACTTTATTTTCCTATTGTGATATAAAGAATACTTCAGAATAAGAATATTCAAATTCCACTTTATATGTTTCTTAATATATTTCGTAATAAAATATAATATAAACGAATTTTTTAACTACATTCCTCAAGGTCAAAGAAAATTTGTCAAACCGTCCGCCCAAAGGAAAAAAAGAACACGATATAGTAAAATTTTACAGTACTTTTAAGGGTACTAATGATAGTCTGTGTCATTGTTAGTTAGTTAGTTAGTTATCCTTAACTTTCGCAGGTTTTCTCGTAATTCAGTAGAAGTAAAACTCACGCTATTTAAGGCATGCTGTACCACATTTTACACGAGCAGCTTGTGGACTGACTATTCGCAGAAACAGTGTAGCGCCTTACGAGTCCAAGATATCAATGCCTTTAGAATGCTAATGGAGCTGCCCAGATGCTGCAGTGCTGCGGGAATGTTTGCTGATGCCCGTGTGGACTGTTTCTACACTACCATGCGGGAAAGGTGTACATCCCTGGCGCGGAGAGTACAGGCAAGCTCCAATGGCATTCTAAAGGTATTAAGTTACAGGTTCAATTGTCAGGACTTGAATCATTGTTACATGATTCACGGGCTGACGAATCGAGCCGGGATAGGTTAGGTTATAGTTTTAATATAGGCACTTAATTTTTAATTTCTTTTTTGTTTAAAGCACTAACATTAGTTTTTTTAAGACATGTAACCTACTAACACATTATGATCACCAATGGTCACAATAATTTTCTTTTTATTATACTATTATACCATTTTCACACTCACGCCCGTTTACGCAAAAATATATATTTATATTATATATAAGGTATTTTATAATAATTACTTAAATACAGAAATATGAAATAATACATGGACATACATAAACAAATCATAAATAAATATACCGGGCGGAGGATAAACCCCGGCAGGGAGCCCAAACGGCCGGGGGTCAGGGCTACAGGCTGAGAAACCGCCGGACTATCTTAGCCGAGTCCAGCAACACCGCCTTCTGCATCCTTGCTGCGAGCGAACTGCCACGGAACCCCAGCCGTCTCAGATGTTGAGCGAGACTGACTGGGATCAGACCATTCGCATATATTACGATTGGGATGGTTTCAGTGGATCCCACTCCCCACATGGCGGTAATCTCGTGCGCCAGATCCAGATATTTACGTTTTTTCTCTGTC
>JACTOM010000242.1:358815-388303 GCA_015832385.1 Elymnias hypermnestra | reverse complement strand
GTCGTCGTCGTCGTCGTCGCTTCAACCGATGGACGTCCACTGCTGGACATAGGTCTCACGTAATGACGTCCACAAGGCCCGATCTTGCGCCGCCTGGCTCCAGCGGCTACCGGCGACCCTCTTTATGTCATCGGTCCACCTTGTGGGGGGTCTCCCTACACTGCGCCGTCCGGTGCGGGGTCGCCACTCCAGCACCTTCGGCCCCCATCGTCCATCGGTCCTTCGGACTATGTGCCCCGCCCATTGCCACTTCAGGTTCGCGATTCGCAGGACTATGTCGGTGACTCTGGTTCTACTACGGATCTCTTCATTTCTGATTCGATCACGTAGAGAAACTCCGAGCATAGCCCTCTCCATCGCACGCTGAGTGACTCTAAGCTTCCGCATGAGGCCCGTAGTCAGCGACCATGTCTCAGAACCACACTAAATGTATACTAAAATTAATCCAGTCTTAATAAAAAGAGAACAAACATAATTTTTCATTCTGATTCACTCGGCGTGATAAACTAAACGTAGTCAATAATAGACTAATGATTAAATTAAAATAAATACATTATTCATATTATAATAAGTAAAATAACTCTACATTCGCTGCTACAATATAGAGGATTCTGCAGAATAATTCTCTGCTTCTTTATGTTTTTGTATTGGAAAATGTTGCTTTGTAATAGACTGTGGAAAAATTCGTATATTATTTATGTTAAAGCTCGTTGGGTTCAAGAGATTATGCAAAAGAGCCGCCCGCCCAAACGAAAGCTAACACGAATTAGTGACATTTGAATGTACTCGTTACAGTATGCAACAAGTAACCGCCCGCTCGGGGGAGCGAGCGCCCACTGCGCTCAGTATCACCGCGACCATGGCCACGGACGGTCGTACGAAACGCTCGCAATCGATATGCGCCCCCTCCTCCGCGAGTATGGAGGCACTAGCTGCACCCATGGAGACCACACCAGCCCCAAGAAGAAGACCAGCAACCCGCTCCCAATCCGCTAGAATAACAGGCGGACGCTCTGTTAGACACAGGAGACAACAGCAACAACTAGACCGGGAGACTCGAACACGTTACAGTTCTGAACCTAGATTAGCTGAAGCTGAAACCCCTCCTCAAGTTAGAAGGCAGGCTTCGGCTAGGAGAAGGCCTCCACCAGGGCAGCACAGCCAACCGAGGCGTTCAAACGCTTTCCTCGACGTCCCACGTACTCATCAACCAGAAGAAGAACCAGACGAGGATTCCTACAGGCTACGCACCTTCAACACTACACAAAAAGGAGGTCAGTGCTACACCGTTCATTCACCTCTGACTATATATAAACGAGAAGTTTTTCGATTGAAAACTTGGCAGTGGGCCTGTACGGTTTTAATGCAGTATTTCTGTTGTTTTCACCATCTGATAGATCCGATTTGCAATTTGGTCTGAAAAACTACTCGTTAAATCTACATGCGATGCCGTGAATCATCGTGAAGCAGCTTTTACGACGCCAATATAAATCAAGCTATACGAGAACGTACATGTTTACTTTAGAGGTAAAAATAAACTGGGATAAATGCGGTGAAGTGTTGGAAGCCCTTAGTGGCGGATTTTGTATCTTGCACGTGTCATCTCGACACTTCTTAACCGACTTCAAAAAAAGGAGGAGGTTATCAATTCGTCTGTATTTTTTTTTATGTTTGTTACCTCATATCTCCCGACTGGGTGGACCGATCTTGATAATTTTTTTTAAAAGAAAGGTGGTGCTCGTCCTAGGGCCACATTTTTTTTTAAAATCTAGTTCTGATGATGGTATCCATGAGAAAACCGGGTAAGTGTTAAATTTTCATTAAGCATGTGCGCGACAAATGGACGAATAACTCAAGATCACGTCAACCGATGTTGATAATTTTTTTTTATTAGAAAGGATATACTTCAAGGTTTGTTTTGTGATAGTTTGGTTAGGTTCTGATGATGGATTCCATGACAAAGTGACGGAACTCTTCAATTCTTAGGAGCAAATAAATGATACTCGACAAAATCTTCTATAGGCTATCCAGATATTTGAGTTGGCTACCGTAACTTCGGTATGATCAAGTGCTAGTCGTAGTTAAATATGAAGCTCAATGGATCTCCTCAACGGCTTACAGTAAGGGTGCGGTTTAAGGCGGAAAATATAAGTGTCTGTAATCAAATAGCAATGAGCTTACGTTTGTTGCTGCATTGCAACACGTTTACTTCAGATTCACTAAAAATAAAAAAATAAATAAAAATTTTAACAAAAAAGGAACCGCCTTCAAAACAGACTTACAAATATATTAATATGCTTATATTTGTAAGTCTATTTTGACGGCGGTTCTTATTTTGTTAAAATTTTGAGTTTTTCATAAAGACAACTAGGTTTTTAAAAGAATAAATTGATGACAATACAAGATTTTCAAGTCGTACAATGTATTACTCCATAAAGACTTGTTTATGCAAATTACTATCGCAATAATCAAAATATATAAATCAGATTTAGAGTAAACTAAACATAGTCGTTGGACTCTAGACTTAGATAGATTAGTATTATTACTAATTAGTCTGTAAGGCTAGATCGTAATCTTATTATAAAACGACTATTGGTTGGTTATAATAATTATATGAAAAAAAAAGATAAAGCTCTGTTATCAATGAGTAAAATAAGTAATTCTTGCAGAAACGGAAATTGCAATCGTATTTGTTAAACCGACTGTTATAAAGTAAATCTTTACTAATAGGTATTATAAATGCGAAAATACTGAACTGATTCAAATAAAATGTGGTATACAGATAGTCTAGAGTCTGAGAAAGGACATAGGTTAGTTTTTAATGTAGACAATGCTCACTAAGGACGTGTTTCTCCATATTCCCACGGGATCCGGATATATATAAAAAAAAATGACACCTTATTTATTTTTTTATTTATTTATTACTTATTGCACACAAAATGAAAAGATACAAAATATTAAAAAAGATAAAAACAAAAAATAAGGTAAAAATGTGTACAAAGGCGGCCTTATCGCTTGGAGCGATCTCCTCCAGACAACCTTTGAATTTTAGAAGCTTACTATATATTCATGGGGTAAGGGCAAAATCATAAAACATAATCCAGAAAAAAAAAACGAAGAACTTATAGATATTTTATTGATAATATAACTACAAAATACATACACGTACATATATTAGGGGCATAAATATATACATATATCTATAAATATATATTAAAATATATATATAACATAGTTATACTCGTATACTAATATTACTTACTGCCAGATCTCCAAAAATATACACCAGATTGACTTAAAATTCGGCATATATTATCCTCTCGCAACGTAGTCTCTTACTAAGAATGTGTTTCCCCATATTCCCACGGGATCCGGATATAAGCGAAACTTACTAAGAGATTTCCTTTATCTATTTTCTTTTGTTTTGATATTCGTCATACATGCTCCTTTCGCGACGTAAATTTACACTAATAAGGGGGTAATTAAACCTTGAACTACGCCGGTAACCGTCAAGGTATTTATTTAATTAATATCAGATTTAACCACAACAAATTATGGTTGTATTTCTTTATATATTTGATGTTAAATACGTTTAGCAAAGGTTAATAGCGACAGTTGTTGTTTTTCGCTTATATATGCCGATCACGTAGAAATATGGCGAAACCCGTTCTCAATTAGCATCTACATTACAACAAGAGTATTATGACCAAATTTTAAGTCAATCGAACTTGTATTTTCGGAGATTTTGTAATAAATGACTGAGTGATATTTCGGCTTTATATCGACGGCTCGTACGTTCAAAGACTCAAGTTAACTTATTTATTATTTGTTAAAAAAACAACGGTGGATACAATCATCGAAAAATTATGGGTAAAAGAGTAAGCTTTAAGCAATAACCGCTGAGTTTCTTGCCAGTTTCTTCAATGCGGAAACAACCTTCCTAAACTTTGGTAGATTTTCTACTAAAAGACAGACGACCCGCCGCCGCCGCCGCTTCAACCGATGGACGTCCACTGCTGGACATAGGTCTCACGTAATGATGCCCACAAGGCCAGATCTTGCGCCGCCTGGCTCCAGCGGCAACCGGCGACCCTCTTTAATCATCGGTCCTCCTTGTGGGGGGTCTGCCTACACTGCGCCGTCCAGCACCTTCAGCCCCCAACGTCCATCGGTCCTTCGGACTATGTGCCCCACCCATCACCGCTTCAAGTTCACGATTCGTAGGACTATGTCGGTGACTCTAGTTCTACTACGGATCTCTTCATTTCTGATTCGATCACGTAGAGAAACTCCGAGCATAGCCCTCTCCATCGCACGCTGAGTGACTCTGAACTTTCGCATGAGGCCCATAGTCAGCGACCAGGTCTCAGACCGACGACCGACTATTAAAAAATGCTTTTAAGGAACTAATAAACCGTCAAAATTTAATAAATGCAAGTTGACCGTTTATACAACGTTATATAGATAATTTTGTGAGAAAATTTTAAATCCGTATTCACATATACCGTCCTGTATATCAATTGTTCATAAAATCGTGTTATATCGATGTTGAATTCAGTTCAAGGTCAGTATAATATGACCTACATTTCTCTTCATTTAACCTTCCACAGAAGGATGACATTTTGAAAGCTTAGGTACTCTAGTAATTGTGTTCAGTTTAATTGTAAATAGACAGTGAGTTATAGCCAATTAACGTCCCACAGCTGGGCACAGGCGTCCTCGCTCCGAGAAACGAGGGTTTTTAGAGCATAGACCCACCACGCTGCTCCACAGCGGATTGGCAGGCATAGTACACAAGTGCACTCTCTATTCCTTCACTCTCAAAGTCCGATGTGACGGGGATCCGACACAATCGGAGAGAGATCAGGCGCAGGACCGATGGCTTAACGTGCTCTCCGAGGCACGGGGGTGGATCACACCGCCAACTTCCTAACTTCGGGCAAATATTGTGAAAATCTTAATAGAAAACTTAATATCGATTTTGAATTGGCCCGACCCTGGACTCAAACCCAGGACCTCACGTCTGTAGTCAAACATGCTAACCACTAGGCCAATGAGGCAGTTAAATAGACAGTATCATTTGTTAAAATAATCCTTGTCAGAACAAAATAGATATCTTCAAAAGATACCATTATCTTAGGATGTTGAGTTAGACCAGATCGTAAACTATGAGGAAATGCCTGTTTATCTAGTGTGGTGCTCATGTAGATATGGTGCGTCATACTGTTACAGATTGTCCAGCATGTTATAGCAGATCTTTTCGAAAGACCCAAATCTTAAGGTTAGATATTGAGTTGTGTAACCAGATCGTAGGCCGTGAGGAAACGCCTATTTCTCATGAGTGTGGTGCTCTTGTAGAAACGGTGTACTACACTGTGGTGGAGTGTCTATCGTGGACACCCCAGTGACATGTCTTGTCGTTTAAGACAAGATCTGAAGGGCGTAATTGGAGTAATACTCGCCAATTAAATTGGGTGGTTGGCTTCTTTAATGTGCAGGTAATTTCCAAAGCAGCCATGTCTGGTTAACACCTGCACCAGCCGATAGGAGAGCAATCCGTGATATCTGTCCAGCCATTGCTCCAAGTGAGGGCGGAGTGCCCCTACTATGACCAGCCACTGGGGACCCGAGGTCCTCTTTCCATGTTTGAATCAAGGCTCTGTTAGCACTTCATCGGCATCCGGTGTTTTTCCTCTGGCCCTCGCAGCTACTCTACCCTGGTAAGAAGCTGCGAGAACTTCTGCCTTATTCTCACAAGGGGGATCGCCCGCCAGAAGAGTTGCTGTCGTCCATGATACTGTACGGTACCCCCGTATCGCTCTAATTGCCTGTTACTCTCTGGGCTCGCTGTAAACCGCTTAACTATGTTGCCTTGCGAGAGATAAAAATGAATGTGGTCAATTGCCAACCTTCGCTAGTCGGAGAGGTACATAAAGAAGAAGACTCTTGAAAACAAAATCAGTGCCGAAGAACTCTAATGGGTGAAATAGACGTTATTCCCATTCTTATTTCGGGGAAATGGTTGTCAAGACTTCACTTCGACACGTTGATGTCGGGATTTGATGATGATTGGATTGGATTTCAAGAGCAAGCCTGCAAAGTAAGAAGTAATTTGTGTAGGTGGTGGTAAGCATCCACGGCCGAAGCTTCCCATGAGTTCAAACTCAAATTTGAAAGTGCAGTTTCGATTTGCCTCACTGATACCAGGGCCTCTTCTACCGAAGTGAGTATTTGCATCATTACGCCAGAGATACGATCATTATCATCATCATCAGACGTACATTGGAAATATTATGTGGAAAAACCTATACTTGATGGTTCAATAGTATTGAATGGCGTATTTTCCCTTAACTTACGAAAAGGAAAACAAATATTGTCCCTTACGTAAAGGCCTGTTATCTTAAAATACGAGTCTGATATGAATGTACACTTTTTTCCGTGACAAATACTATTTAATTCTTCAGGACAACGTATTTTTGCTTCTTTTTATTTGTTTGATATATAAATTATTAGCTGTAATCGACTTCAATAATTTTAGGCAGTATTTTTAATAATTTAGTAAAACTACAGTGTTTCATATAGCTTATTATCCTGTCTGAGGCTTTAACCTATCTGTGTATTAAGTTTCATTTAAACCAGTTGAGTAGTTTCGCTTTAAAATATTATAATGGATTGTTATTTTACACCCTTGAGGATAAAACTTTTACACTAAAAAGTAAGCTTCCTCCTTCTCGTTGTAAAAACCACGATGTTTGCATTCTTTGAAACCCTTTTTTCACATCCTACGTCCTTTTTCAGGTTCTAGACTCTCTGTATACCAAATTTTATTTAAATCGGCTTAGTAGTTTGTCGTAAAAGCGCAACAGACAGACAGAGTTACTTTCGCATTTGTAAGGATTGTTATTTTAGACCCTTGAGAGAAACTTATACACTAAAAAATAAGCTTCCTTCTTCTAGCTGTAAAATCCACGATATTTGCATTCTTTCAAGCCCATTTTTCGCATTAAAACGTGTCCTATGTGCTTTTTAGTTAGCGGTCGTGAGCGGCTGCAAGGGCGGATAGCCTACGGCCTAAAGTCAGAGCCCTGGCGGACCAGGCTCTGGTCCAAAAATGGAGCGATAATCTCGGATTCGCAAGCCACTGTGGCGGCGATCCGTCCTCACCTAGAACAATGGCTCTCCAGGGAGCACGGGACGCTTTCCTACAGATTGGTACAGGTTCTGACCGGAAACCGGGTACCAAATTGGCCGGGAGGAGTCACCCGCTTGTTAGTGTGGCGCAGCTATCGATTCAGCGCATCACACTGTGGCAGATTGTGCTGCTTGGGGACCTCAGCGTTACCTCCTGGTGGTGTTGTTCGACAGCGACCTCTCGTTGGGGAGTATTGTAGACGCGGTGCTCTTCAGTGAGAGATTGTGGGCGGAAGTGGACTTCTTTTGCGAGACGGTAAGTCTTGCTGAAGGAAGCCCATGAGAGGTAGAGGGAGAATGCAATGGATGCTCCCCCTCACTGCCGAAGGAGGCGGAATACAAGGCGGCGCATGTTTACACATCTCCTTCCGCCTCCGTGAATCCTCCGTCGGTATCTTTCGGGACACTAGAGCAGAATGCTAAAGCTGAACACCTTACTAATGAATGAAGAGGGTTTCTCTGGGTTTTAGTGGGTATTGCGAGTCCTTCCATTGCAGAGTCCCACACTCATGACTGGCCATCGGTCAGGGTTCTAAAACTATTTTAATTGGCTTTAACAGCACTTTTGAATCCTCGAGTAGTGTTTCCAATATACCACAGTTGATATTGAAGAAAGATTTAAAATCTAATGATACGAACCCATAACAATCCAAATCCTTTCATTGTCATCGTCGTTACGATATAATTTTAATTTATTTTACTTAGATTAATCCACTCCCACGATTTTTTATCATCTAATCTTCGAAGTTATAGTAGGATTTTTCAATTAGCTTTCTTTTAACAAATACTTACCCGTAAATGAATTGTTTACTTTACCTAAGAAAAGGTAAATAGCAACCCATTAGAGTTCCACTGCTTGGCACAGGCCTCCTCACTAATAGGAAAGGGGGTTTGGAACCTTTTTTTTGCGCTGGGAAATGCCTTTACGCACCCCTATGAAAGAGTAATTCCATCGGGAGTGTGGGACTCACTGACAACAACTATGAGTGAGATCACTAGAGGTTCCCTAACTCTAGTGACCCGCATGTTACCGACTATAAGGATCTACCACTCAAAAGAGTGAGGCATTAAGTGCATAAGTGCAACTTCTGCCACCAAGCCTCCTCCGATGGCTAGGGAGAGCTCCAGCCTCTTGCTACCTTAGCCTCTCATTTGCCTCCTTCAGCGAGATGACGGTCTCGTAAAAGAAGGCAACCGCCCTCCACCCAACTTCACTGGCGAGCCCAATCATGCTCTCCAGTGAAAGATTTCCTCTAACCAAGCGACAACAAGATATGCCTCTGGGGTGCCCACACTGGACACTCCGTCAGAGTATGGGGTACCGTACCATACTCATGACAGGTGGGCGTTTCCTCACGGCCAACGACCTAGTGCAAGTACTTGCCGAAGCTACCATGTCGGTGCCACTTGTCCAGGTGAGGTGGGATCTCCTCCACCGTGACTATAACCGCAGTTGGAGACCCAAGATCTTCCCTCCATTTTTCGATCAGAGCTCTGTCGGCGAGAGCCCTGATCCTCCGGATCTGGTCATCGTAGGAGTTAGCACCTCTGGAAGCCGTTGTAGCTATCCTGCACTGATAGGTGACTGCAAGGACTTCCGCCCGCAGCTCCCAAGGGGGGAAAGGGTTTTGAACCTAAGAACTTACAGTGAAGCACGTGGTGGGGCTAAGTTCTTAAAACCCTCTCTAATATGCCTAATTTCATGTAGCCTTCTAGATATTAAGACAATCGTTCTTAGAAAAGCAATCGTGGCACAAAATATCAATACAAAATATAATCCCAAATAAACAAAAAAAAATTGCCAGTTTCCCTCAAAAATATAACAAAATATTGACAAAGTTAATTGTTGGAGTAAGTAAATGTAAGCTTTTAAAAGGAAAGAAGATTGATTACATTGAATCTTTTACGAGTAAATATAACTAAGTTCAAGTGGACTCTATTTTCCTCCGAAAGCTTTTTTGTTGCTGACAAGTACTTTCACTTAATGGTAAGTGATGATACAGTCTTAATTGGAAGCGTGTTAACGTGACAAGGGGTATTTTACCTCATCCTTTTTACATATTATCGTACCGGAATTGTCGTAAATCGTATTGGTTTCCAGTCACAATCGAAAAATATCGATCTAAGTATAAATTGCTGAAGACCAAAATTGTAGGAAATTTAATTGTAAGCAACTTTGATTATTATCATTTTTCATGTAAAATGGAAAATATAGGAGATATATCAATAAAAAAAACCCGAACGACAAATTGAAAATAAGCGAGTTTTCGACTAAATAAATATCAACCACTCTTAGGGGTTTAATTCGAAAATTACTGATCCTAGGCTAAAAATGATAAGAATCTAAATTATAGGAAATTTAATTCCAAACAACTTTGGTTATTACCATATTTCGTGTAAAGTTAAAAATAAGCGAGTTATTCAATAAATAAAAAATCGACTCCAAAACCCAAGATGGCGGACGACGCAACAGGATATGGATTCTGAATACCGAAAGTTAAGCTGCCGGGGACCCCCCTTCCTATTCTAGGTTAGTCGGATAACGATTTCTGTATGAATAATTTAAATTATAGATATCCAATTTAACATAGAAGTTACAAAACATCAATTTACACTAATGCCAGAAAATGTGTTTGTTTAAATGCGCTAATCTCAGAAACTACTAAATTTAAATTGAAACTTTTTAAAGGGTTTGATAGTCTATTTATTTAGGTAGGCTACAAGTTATATAACATCACATAACAACTAATAGGAGCGGAGTATTATTGAAAAATGTAAAAATGGAGACAAATTATTCCTTTTGAGAGCTTCCGTAGCGTGCGCTGTGTAAACGGTTAAAGTAATGCAAGTATCATGTATGACGGAATTGTTCTTCTTAAAAAGGTCTAATAATAAGTCAAAGAAAGTATATGTCTATCTTTCAAGGTTGACTCTCTATATTGTTTTTAATAGTAATCAAAGTTGGAAGATCACATCTATGTAGAGTGATTGCAACGCTCTTCCAAATATTTTAATTACTCACTACCGTTTTGTTCTTAGTACAGTCAATCCATTTGTATGTAAATATGTTCATAGAAATCTATATTTAACGTTTATTCATTTATTTTATGAGTAAACAAGTCTTCAATATAAATACATAAACGATTTTGCTATTAACTCTATAGCTATTTATAAAGATTTAGGATATATCATTAGTTCCATTTTAAAACTGTAAAATTCAAAGAATTCAATTATTTCCTTTTAAATTTTGTCAAATTATCTATCTATGCGTATGAATAAACTGTATATGAGATAAAACATATATAGAATAAAATATGTATAAGACAAAATCCATATAAGATAAAACCCTTATGACATAAAAGCTGCATGGGTTAAAACCTATATGGGATCAAAAGCTATATGGGATTAAACCCTTATGACATAAAAGGGATATGGGATGAAACCCTTATGATACAGCATCTATATGGGATCAAACCTTATGATATAAAAGCTCAATAGGATAAGAACCTATACGGGCTAAAACCCTTATGACATAAAAGCTAAATGGGATGAAACCCTTATGATACAAAAGCTATATGGGATCGAAACCTATATGGGATTCAACCCTTATGACATAAAAGTTAAATGGGATCAAAATCTATGTGGGATGAAATCCTTATGATACAAAAACTATATGGGATCAAAACCTATATAGGATTAAACCCTTATGACATAAAAGGGATATGGGATGAAACCCTTATGATACAGCATCTATATGGGATCAAACCTTATGATATAAAAGCTCAATAGGATAAGAACCTATACGGGATAAAACCCTTATGACATAAATGCTAAATAGGATGAAACCCTTATGATGCAAAAGCTATATGGGATGAAACCCTTATGATACAAATACTATATAGGATTAAACCCTTATGACATAAAAGTGATATGGGATGAAACCCTTATGATACAAAAGCTATATGGGATCGAAACCTATATGGGATTCAACCCTTATGACATAAAAGGGATATGGGATAAAACCCTTATGAAATAAATGCTATATGGAATCATAACCTATATGGAATTAAACCCTTATGACATAAAAGTTAAATGGGATCAAAATCTATGTGGGATGAAATCCTTATGATACTAAAAATATATGGGATCAAAATCTATATGGGATTAAACCCTTATGACATAAAAGGGATATGGGATGAAACCCTTATGATACAAAAGCTATGTAGGATCAAAAGCTTTATGGGATAAACGTCTTTAGGAATGAAACCTTAAATGATAACAGATGTGGGATAAAAATGGACAAAAGACAAACATAGACTAGTAATTTTATCGAAAAATACTATCAGAACTTGATGAACTTTTAAAAGTGTCTGAATAATATAAGTATAGCCTGGAAAGCAGCGCACCGGATGTACATTTCCACTTTATATAAGGAAGTAACGGAGATGAGGATGCAAAAATCGTTATACATATTGGCGGGATGTCAATCACACAAGTATGGAAATACTTGCGACCCAGTTTTGAATAACATGCAAACTGAGAAAATATTTAAATGTACAAAAACACTTTTTTAATCGCATAAATGTCGCCGCACTCTGTCAAATTTATTGGAAAAGTGTTTAATAACAACTAAATAACGTGGTTTTCGAGACGGTATCATTTTACCATGTGTTTTTTATTTTAAATTGGGTCACTATTAAAATGGTCGTTGGGTAACTTGTACGGGACTAGTACCTAATCAAAGTGACCACAATTTGACCTTAACCTACAGAAAAGAATTAAAATGAGTCTTAAAACATTTTAACATATAATTTGAAACGTAACATATTAAATTATCATATTATATATTTTATTATCGCCGCTAAAGTCGTCTAACTGCAGGAATATGTAGATTAAGTTTGGACGATCTGATAGCAAAACCTCGAGCTTTATTACATAGAGCACAGCAGGTTATAGCTTTCAGAATCATCAGAGGATACCGAACCATCTCGTACGCGGCAGCCTGTATTTTGGCAGGGACTCCACCCTGGGAGTTGGATGCGGTGCCAGCCATTACGTCTGGTACATATCAGCTAAAGATTAACTCCCGCTTGCGGGGGGTACACTCTTCGCTGGATATGGAAATGATATGGCAAAAATTTGTGCAAGTCTCCTTGATCGATGATGGAGGAGTCAACTCAGAAACCCGTCACCGGGGCGCGCCACAATACGTCTATTGTTGAGGCCGATCTTGAGACAGTGGGTTAAGCGACAGCATGGCGTCCTCACGGGGCATGGTTACTTCTGGAAATACCTGTGTAAGATCGTCAGGAGGGAAGAAACCGAGGAATGCCATGAGTGCAGTTGTGCTGTTGATACAACGCAACACACGCTGGAAGTCTGCCCAGGTTGGTGTGTATCTCGAGCCGCACTTGTGTAAGTAGTGGGTGGCCACCTTTCCTTGTCTTCTGATAAGGAAAATGGTGGCTAGCAGAGACTATTGGCAGGCTATGGTTTCCTTCTGTGACATGACTATATCACAGAAGGAAGCGGCGGAACGTCAAAGAGAGGAGGATGCATCAGCTCCCTTGATTCGCCGGAAACGAATCGGATGGCGTCGTGCGGCCTACGATCGCAGGATTCCTCCCTAACGATAATCTCTGGGGTAACAGATACGGGGTCTGTTACTCCGATGAGAAGAGTCCCATGCGGTGACCGGTGACATTTCACCTTAACGACGATATACTGAAGAGGAATGGGTCTGTAGAAATGGGCAGCGTTGGCGGGGATCATGGACGAGTCCCCTGAAACAGAGTTTCTACGACCCCGTTGAACAACGTGCTAAGGTCTCCGTCAGGTATTGGCCGGTAAGAGTCCGGCATAACCCGTAACGCTCCTCCGTGACGTTGCGGGTATCCATGAGGATTTCCTGACGAAAAATAAAGGATAAGATAGATAATTTTGTTTCTTTTTTAACTTTATGTTAGCTAGCTAAATTCTGTATTTAGGCTACTTTTTTCTATGCGGTAGAAATGAGAGCGTTGAGAAGTATGAGTGGATTAAAACTGAGTGACAGAGTAAGAAATAGTGTGATAAGAGAACGTTATGGTATAAAAGATGATGTAGTGACTAAAATTGAGAAAGGTATGCTTAGATGGTTTGGGCATGTAGAGAGAATGAATGAAAGGAGACTGACAAAAAGGATTTATGAGTCAAGAGTGAATGCGAAATTTGGAAGGGGAAGACCAAGGCGAATGTTCCTGGACCAAATCCAGGACATTTTAAATAAGGTCCAGGTCAAGAGTACTCTAAACCGATGAACTTGTATGAAAGACTTAATGAGTGGCAAGTGGAAGGACGTTGTCTCTGCCTACCCCTATGGCTATTTATTGTGTTTTTGATTGCTATTTTTAGGCTTAAATATTGGAGGTATGCGAGCTTTTGACTGAACATTCGAGCCCAATGTCTTGGATAGTTGTACTCACCACAAGTATATCTTTATCACCCGCATTTTTATCACCCTCGCCGAAGTCTAATGAAACAGCTAGTATTTAATAAGTTTAAATTAAAGCACACCTTTAATAACTGTCAGGCCTTTACTGAAACAATGTTTGAAATTCTTTACAACAATTTTCATCACGGCAAATTGCGTCCGTCTTTTATTACGTCTAGACATCTGTCTGTTTGAGCTAATGCTAGTATTTCTTTGTTTTTCCATAGTATTTTTCCAGTAATCATCGTCTATCGTCACCCCAATGCAATCTAAAGAATACTATGCAATTTATTTTTCAGATAAAAGAAGTATTTTTCTACATTTGTTTAAACGCAAAAATCTCAGGAACTACTGGCTCGAATTTAAAAATTCTTTCAGTTTTGGATAGCCCATTTAATGAGGAAAACTACAAGCTATATAAAATTACGTTACAATCGACAAAAGCGAAGTAGTAATGAAAAATATTGTAAAAACGGGGGAAATCTATCCCTTTTGAGAGCTTCCATTGTATGTTCTACGTTAACAGTTAAACTTACGAAACAATCATGTATAACGGGATTGTTCCTCTTAAAATTTTCTTTAGAAATGTTCAAGAAAGTATATATCTATTTTTTAAGGTTGACTTATTATAGCCCTTTTTGTAGTAATCAAATTTATTGTCTATAAATATTCATTGGTTTTACGAGTGAAACGTGTATGCCTTAATTGCAATAATAAGAGTTATTAATCAAATTATTATTTAATTGTTTAACTACCCTCATTTTTATAATAATATCCATTTCTTCAATTCCATAATATTCATTAGTTGGTCTTTTAGTCAAGGTTTTTATCCTTAAGTTATACTAAACATTTAAATTGAAATTATGTATTTTATTAATATGTTTTCTTGAATTTTCTCAATTTTGTTTTGTGGTAAAATACCTCTCGTTATTTTGAGAGTTGTTAAATAATCAAAAAGTCGTTATAAAATGTATGAAATAATGAAAATATTTCAAATATTATCTTTCAAATACTTTGTTAACACGTTATAAAAAATCGCATAAATCTAAAAAGAATAGTTCATATTATTGTTACAAAAAATTGGTTGCAACAGTCAATCTTAGATGGATAGAAAACTCACTATTTAAAAAAGTCTAAACAGTGTGACTAATCTCCCAACGGGCTAAATGTTTAGTTATATAGTCTAAAAATAAGATGAAAAGAATGTTATGATAAACTAAACATTATTATAAACTAACGTTAATAGGAGAGTGATTCAGAGTTATAAATAACTGACTAACTGTAGCGTATCGGAATCGCTTAATATGGCTCGACGATGTATCGTTCAATTTAGTATCGCAATTCAATTTCTCAGATTGATCGGTAACAAATTTTGTCATCGATCTATATAGCACAAGAGATTAGAGATGACAAATTTTGTCATGGATTCATTTTCTACTAGAGATTAGAGATGGTAGCAAATTTTGTCATGATTTATCTTGTACATGAGATCAAAGATGGTACGAATTTTGTCTTAGATCTATATAATGCAACAGATTTGAAATTATGACAAATTTAGTCATGGATCCATTTTGTACTAGAGATAAGAGGTGGTAGCAAATTTTGTCATCATTTATCTTGTACATGAGATAAGAGATGGCAACACATTTTCTCATAGATCTATATAGTACAATATATTGGATATGGCAACAAATGTTGTCGTAGATTTTAGATAGAACAAGAAATCAGAGATGAGAACAAATTTTGTCTTAGATCTATATAATGCAACAGATTTGAAATTATGACAAATTTAGTCATGGATTCATTTTGTACTAGAGATTAGAGATGGTAGCAAATTTTGTCATGATTTATCTTGTACATGAGATAAGAGATGGCAACACATTTTGTCTTAGATCTATATAATGCAACAGATTTGAAATTATGACAAATTTAGTCATGGATTCATTTTGTACTAGAGATTAGAGATGGTAGCAAATTTTGTCATGATTTATCTTGTACATGAGATAAGAGATGGCAACACATTTTGTCTTAAATCTATATAATGCAACAGATTTGAAATTATGACAAATTTAGTCATGGATTCATTTTCTACTAGAGATTAGTGATGGTAGCAAATTATTCATAGTAATACATTGTTCATTTTAAGACATTTTGTCATGGATTTCTTTTGTACATAAGATCAGAGATGGCAACAAATTTCTTCATGAATTCTATATAGTACAAGAGTAGTAAATGAGTACAAATTTTGTCTTCAATCTATATAGTACAAGACAATAGAGATGACAACAATTTTTGTCATTGATCTATACAGTATAACTTATTAGAGATGGTAACAAATATTGTCATGAATTCTATGTAGTACAAGAGATCAGAGGTGAGTACAGATCTTGTCTTCTATTTACATTACACAAGATATTTGTGATGGTAACTAATTTTTGTCATGGATTTATCTTGTACACGAACAAATTTTGTCGTTCATTCATTTTGCGTACGAGAATCAGATATGGTAACAAATATTGTCATGGATCCTATATAGCACAAGAGATTAGACATGATGACAGTTTTTTTTATAGATTCATTTTCTACAAGTGTTTAGAGAAGGCTATATATTTATATACTTTGTTGTGGATTGATATAGTACAAGAGATGATAAATGACAAATTTATATATCGATTATTGTCTCTTATACTAATACTAGCTGTTACAAGAAGTTGGACTGTGTGTTTGTAATTTCAAATCGACAGGTTTTTATTAAATATATGTAAAAGTATATATGTATATTAAAACAAATTTTTAAGATAATTGTAATAAAGTAATAAAGTCTCTTTTTGTACCTGCTAATCTCTGAAACGGCTGACCCGATTTTTACGGGATATAAGTGGCAGATAGCTGATATTATATGGAATGACTAAGGCTACTTATATTTTAAAATAAAATTACGATTTGAATACAATATTAAAACTAATGAAATAGTATCATTCGGCCTTGGACTTTATACCTTTTTGAATAATTACGTATTTTAAGACACATTCAAGTGTAAACAGACGAAATTGCTTATATATTTATTAAAGCAGTAAAATAACCTATACAAACACCGTTTGCAAGACGATCAAAAGAAATGAATATGTATATAATCTTTTTACGAACAAAATTTCGCAAAAACATTTCCGTACTCACTTCAATAAGCAATTAAGAAAATTAGGTGAACGGAAATGTTTTAAAAGTGCTCCAAGAATATACCAGCATTAATAAAATAAATTATAGATGGAATTTAAAACGTTTCCTGTACCAATGAATTAGGATTACGACCCAAATTGGAGAGCTGTTCGTAAGCTACGAGATTAGATTAGTCAATATTGGGATAACTTTGTAAATTTCCACTTCTGTGTACTTTTAATCTTGCACTGGCTTAACTATAAGATCGTTTTAGACCAATAAACTCATCCATATTCCCACAGGGTTGAAATACCTATGGTATTTCCCAATGACAAAGCATACAGTGTCATTTTGCGTGTATGGAACTGCATTTTAGAGTAATATTCGTGTTAAACAGGTCAGGTTACGTGTACTGAAGCCATATTTCATAGTTTGTAATTATTTATGGCAACATTGTCTCAAGAAATAAAGTATTATTACTCATACCCTTTTATTAGCTACTAAAAACCTCACGCAGTTATGTCTATCTGCCCGCCAGCCTCTATACCTCCTATTTCTAAATCTCTGATATCTTCAAAAATATCCATTTAAATAAAAAGCTATTAAGAGCATTTTTTATCTACATGAAATATACAATCTATGTAATGAAATTAACTAGATAAGGATTAACACTATATTGGATAAAATAGCTTTGTAAATAATACATTTTTTTTGTAATATATAAAAGATAAAAATGGTTATTGTAAGTTATCTTTTAGAGATAAACATATAACATCGTTGACTTTTATAGAGATCTTTTTAAGATATACAGTTTTGTGGTACATTAATTTGATCTATCTCGTAAGGTTTAGCCACAAAAATATGTTTGTTACATAACACATTAGAATCTTTGAAATGTTTCTAATTGTACGTCTTATAAATTGATGGTTACGGACTACATGTACTGAAAAGTATGATTCATTGTCACGTTTCGTCTGAGACGAGCATACAAGCGATAGAAAGGCGCTATCGGCCTAATTATTCAGGTCGTGACGCACATCACGTCCATCGGCATATCTTCCACTCCATCGGACGATGTGTTCGAGTAGAAGAGATACGCTGTTTTTAATATTTCTTTTTATTTCTGACAGTTTAGCGTTTGGCATCTGATGGTAAGTGATGATGCAGTCTAAGATGAAAGCGCACTAATCAGTTAAGAGGCAATTTACCTCTAATAGTTTCTACACAGCATCGTACCGAGTCACAAATCTCTTTTTTGTAAGTACGTCTTTGCTAGTAGGGTGATAATTAGTTATCCTAGAATGCCCGAGTTTTATTGGCCCTTGTAATTTGCCCGCGCTTTTTAATCGAAATAACCGTCGCCTGCCACGACCCGTACCGACGTTTTTGCGTCGGTTGCTCCGCGTATCGAATGACGCAAAATTGGCTCTTGGGACTTAAATATTCATGAAAGAATACCAAATGATATGATTTTTATGTTTGCTAATAGTTAAACTATACATTGTTAACTTTTGTTTATTAAATTAAGACTTTGGTGTAGCGTCATGTTGCGCTAAACTTTGATTTAGTGAAAAAAGTTCCTCTTGTATTTATAAGCTCATATCTTAAAAATTAAAACTTACCTCAAGGGTTTTCATTGTTATTCACTTCACTTATATAATCAAACGCACAAATAATTACTAATAAACACTCATAGTTTATAAAATACCATAAATAAACTTAACGAAATTCGACGCGACAGACGCACCATTAGTAACGGTTACTTTGTAATTGATTTTTTGTTTTTTCTATTATCTGATGTTATCTCTGCGCATATTTGTTACGACAGTTACCGAGAAGAGAAATAAATAGTACACATTATGACTTAAAAAGAAAGAGATGTTTATATTTCTGATTTCACGAGTTGAGACAGAATTATCATAACATTTTGTACTGCAAAAAAGGGAGAGAGAGAGAAGAGAGTTATTAATCAAATGACTATTTAATTGTTTAACTACCCTCATTTTTATAATAATATCCATTTCTTCAATTCCATAATATTCATTAGTTAGTCTTTTAGTCAAGGTTTTTATCTTTAAGTTAAACGAAACGTTTAAATTGAAATAATGAATTTAATAATATATTTTCTTGAATTTTCTCAATTTTGTTTTGTGGTAAAATACCTCTCGTTATTTTGAGAACTGTTAAGGACATATAAAACTTGTTATATGTCCATAAAATATTGACTCTTTTAGGAAAAAAAGTGAATGCACCTCATATAACTTAAGAAATAGAAATAAAATTGCTGTTAATTCTAGTAGGTTACATAAAATTGTCAATTCATTCAAGGGTAACTGTATACGTTTCTATAACAAACTCCCAGAAGAAGTTACAAAGATGTCTATAAGTAATTTTAAATATTTCATTAAAAGAAAGCTAATAGAGAAATCATTTTATAATTTTAAGGAATATTTAGCAGACAAAAAACCGTGGTAGTGAATGAATTGAATAAATTTAAAATATATATTATAATGATGATGACATAAAAAAAAACGTACACCCGACTGAGTTTATTGTGGACTCTTCTCAGATCAGGGCGCGAAGGAACCCTCCTAACTTTAGATTGAAAGTCGTATAGATTGTAAGTCGTTTTTTAATTTTATCATCAGTCATTTATTTAAATGTTATATGAAAAAAAAAAGATATTTGACGATTCATAAGTGCTGTAACAGGCCTTTTTTTTTCGCTGGGAAATGCATTTAGGCACGAACCCCGATCTACAAGTCAGCAGTGTGGGACTCGGCGAGAGAGGAGACCTCGCAATACCCACTAAAACCCAGCGGAACCCTCTTCAACCGTAAGTGAGTCACCAGGTGTTTAACGTTCGCATTCGTCCCTGGTACCCCAGATGAGTCCAACTGAGGATTCAAGGAGGTGGAAGGAGGCGCGCAAACACGCGCCGCCTAGTACCCTGCCTCCTTCGGCGGTGAGCGGGAGCATCCGCTGCATTCTCCCTCTTTCGCTCATGGGCTTCCTTAAGCGAGACTACGGGCTCGCAGAAGGAGGATACTCCGGCCCACATCCTATCATTGGAGAGCATCGCACCTATAACGCTCCCTAGCGAGAGATCACCGCCAATCATTGCCACCAGGAGGTGACGTTGAAGTCCCCAGGGTGCACACTCTGCCACAGTGTGATGCGTTGAGTCGTCTACTGCACCACACTGTTGGCAAGCGGGTGACTCCTCCCGGCTCGGTCAGAACCTGCACCAATCTATAGGAGAGCGATCCGTGCTCTCTGGAAAGCCATTGTTCCAAATGAGGTCGGATCGCCGCCACAATGTTCACGCCCGCTACTGGGGACCCGAGGCTCTCCTTCCATTTTTGGACCAGGGCCTGGTCACCCAGAGTTCTGATCCTCCGAACCTCTTCGGCATCAGCCCAAAGGCTCTGCGCTCTCGCCACCACTCTATGTCGGTAGACGGCCGCCAAAAGGGTCGCCGCTGTCCAGGATACTGTACGGTACCCCCGTATTGCCCTGATCGCTATTATCCTCTGTGCCTTATGCAAGCAGAGGATATTTGGTGCGGTCAGGGCATCGACCCACACAGCTGTAATAGGCCTACTTGAATAAAGATATTTTGACTTTTTTTTTGACTATTGTAAAATTAAAGTCAATAAATCAGATATTTTTGTATTATTCAAATCAATGCCTATAACAGAACAATTTACTGAGGCGTCAGATAACAGTGTTAATTAAATCTGAATCCGGTTACATCCTAATTAATTTGTCATCAGCTACGAACGTTGATGTCGTAGGCGGAATTGATGTATGGGTATTAATAACACACCAATATAAAGGATAATTTGCCCGATTTCATATTTCAGAATTCCTATTGATGTAACCTGGACTCATAGAGCACGTGATTTTATTTATATGATCTCATTTTGACCTTGTTATGCCACAATGTATAAAAAAGTAAGTAAGTAAGTAGCAGCCTATTAACGTCTCACTGCTGGGCTCAGGCCTCCTCACTCCGAGGAGCGAGGGTTTTTAGAGCATAGACCCACCACGCTGCTCCAGTGCGGATTGGCAGGCATAGTACACAAGTGCACTCTCTATTCCTTCACTCTCATAGTCCGATGTAACGACCGACACGACCGGAGAGAGATCAGGCGCAGGACCGACGGCGTAACGTGCTCTCCGAGGCACGGGGGTGGATCACACCGCCAACTTCCCAACTTCGGGCAAATATTGAGAAAATCTTAATAGAAAACTCAATATTGGTTTTCGAATTGGCCCGTCCTGAGACTCGAACCCAGGACCTCATGTCTGTAGTCGAACATACTAACCACTAGACCAATGAGGCAGATTAAATACCTGTAAAATATATATTAAATTATTAAAAACGGACATTCCATTCAAAAGATATAACGAATTGAAAAATGTTCGTCCAAAACGTTCCATTGCCTCCAGATCGGTGGATATTGCTAGCTTGTATAATAAAATGTATAGAGAATATACTCTCTCTCTCTCTCTCTCTTAAGTTAAAAATATAACAGATAGTCAGCTGAATGTTATAATACAAGATGAGATTTTAATATATGCCGTTTATTGATATATATCCTATAAAGCCATTAAGAAGCTTGGTCTCACGCCAACATCGAAATGGGTTAAGCTATTGCAGATGGTGTAATGAGATCTGCTCTTATATAATACTCCAGTAACCCGACATGGAATCATTTGAACCTAATTTAAAGCGTAAAAGTTACATAATAAAGTGTCAATCATAATTTTATTACTTTAAAGCAGAACTAAGAAGTCGACCTCGCAGGGGTCCTCCACGTGGGGCGGCTTTGTCTTTAGGAGGTGCGCTGATTGAGGTAAANACGGCTTAACGTGCTCTCCGAGGCACGGGGGTGGATCACACCGCCAACTTCCCAACTTCGGGCAAATATTGAGAAAATCTTAATAGAAAACTCATAATCCATTTTTGGATTGGCTCGACCCGGGACTCCATCCCAGGACCTCATGTCTGTAGTCGAACATACTAACCACTAGACCAATGAGGCAGTTAAGACAGTTTAAATACCTGTAAAATATATATTAAATTATTAAAAACGGACATTCCATTCAAAAGAGATAACGAATTGAAAAATGTTCGTCCAAAACTTTCCATTGCCTCCAGATCGGTGGATATTGCTAGCCTGTATAATAAAGTGTATAGAGAATATACTCTCTCTCTCTCTTAAGTTAAAAATATAACAGATAGTCAGCTGAATGTTATAATACAAGATGAGATTTTAATAAATGCCGTTTATTGAAATATATCCTATAAAGCCATTAAGAAGCTTGGTCTCACGCCAACATCGAAATGGGTTAAGCTATTGCAGATGGTGTAGTGAGATCTGCTCTTATATAATACTCCAGTAACCCGATATGGAATCATTTGAACCTAATTTAAAGCGTAAAGGTTACATAATAAAGTGTCAATCATAATTTTATTACTTTAAAGCAGAACTAAGAAGTAAATTAGGTGTTAATCTAAAGAATGATGATAACAAAGGCGGAAGATAGAGTTTGGTGTTGTAGCTACATACCTATCATCTCTATCCAAAATTCCATTACACCACGGGATAGCTAAAAGATGTAAGAATTTGTTACACTAAGTAAGGACCGTAACACATCGCGCGCGGCGGAGGGGGAAACCCTATTAAGTCGGTACCCTTATTAACTTTTTAAAGTAGTTATAATGGCATAACTATAATAGTTGGATGTATGGTATTGCAGACTTTTTTATAGATATTAATACATTCTATAATATTGTAGAACATTTTTTTGTTCTATCATCAATAGTTTCCGCAGCACACGCCTTGACAGATTTTTTATGACCACTTTTTTAACACCTTAGGTTGTATTAATGCATTTTATTAAGGAACCCTATCTTTTTTGAGAAAGTTATAAAGCCTGTGTCTATCACTGAAAATGCACCTTTTTAATGGTATAAAATGTTTTGAAATCGATTCAGTAGTTTTTGTGTGAACACGTTACAAACATACATAAATACTTACATAAAAAAATGTGTCATAGTATTATAATAGAGCGAAACAGCTAAAAATATATACGATTTAAAAAAACCAACAATTTTAAAAAAATATTTGCGACCTCTAAATAAAACATTCTGTGACATTGAGTTTTTTTAATTAAGTTATAATTGAATTGAAGTGAAGTAAAATGAATGTAACATTACTATTTAACCCTGATACAATATAAATAAATTTAAATTGTATTTTTTTTTGTTTTCGTACGGTTTTTACTAAGAAATCCCTCTTTTATTGAGTTTGGATGATGTTGTTTAATTTGGATAATTTTATTATCATATATTTATATCGTAAGTCATGAGGTATTAAACAACAATACAATTTTGGTTGGAGAGAGAGAGAGAGAGAGAAACCATTTTATTCTATAAGATCACGCCAACCGATTTCGATGATTCTTTTTTATTGGAAAGGATATAACTTCAAGGGTTGTTTTGTGATAGTTTGGTTAGCTTCTGTTGATGGAATCCATGACAAAGTGACGGAACTCTTCAATTCTTAGGAGCAAATCAACGATACTTGACAGAATCTTCTATAGGCTATTCCGATATTTGAGTTGCTTACCGTAACTTCGGTATGGTCAAGTGCTAGTCGTAGTTGAATATGAAGATCAATGGATCTCCTCAACGGCTTACAGTAAGGATGCGGTTTATGGCAGAAAATATAAGTGTCTGTAATCAAATAGCAATACGTTTACTTCAGATTCACTAGAAATAAATAAAAAATTTAACAAAAAAAGAACGGGGAACATCTACCTTGGCTGACACCGATTCCGAGTATAAGAATACGAAGAACACTAAAAGAATACGCAATTATTTCTTACTTTTTAGAGCATTTTAATATATTTGTAAGTCTGTATTGAAGGCGGTTCTTTTTTTGTTAAAATTTTTGTTTATGATCGTTTCAGTTGCGCTACGTAAACGGTTAAAGTTTTGCAAAAATCATGTATGACAGAATTATTCTCCTTTAAATTTTCTAAAGAAAAGTCCACGACAGTATATATCTATCTTTTAAGGTTAGCTTACTATAACCTTTCTTATGATAACGAAATTTCTTCCATCTTTGTATCTCTTATCAGGAGCTATACATTGATATCGATGTATGGTAAAGTCAGAAAAAACTTCGAGATTGCATTTGTTTTCCCTTCCAGCTTCATTGAAGTAGGTACACTTGAACTAGAAACTCTTTACATCCCAAAGGCAAAGTTCCAAGGGTAGTGTTTAAGCGAGACTAGAACTTTAACAGAAGTTACGCCATGAGGAAATTACTGTTCCCATCTTACTCGAGTAGATTACTTATTAAAGAAATGAAAGACTTCATTTTGAAAGTGAAAACTTCTTTAGAATCGTTGTAACAGATTTAATAGAAAGTATGTATGGGTTAAGAATGAATGAATTACTCATCAAATGTTTTCTCTACGCTGATGATCAAGTAATACTTGCGTCATCCGCTAACGAGCTTCAGGAGATGCTAAATATTATGAATGAAGCTTTGAAAGGGAAAGGAATGAAAGTGAATGTAAACAAAACGAAAGTTATGCTTTTTGAACGAGATGAATCTATGATGAATGGCAATATTTTGATAGATGGGAACAAGTGGAAGAGGTGAAAGAATTTGTATACGTGGGATCTAAAAATGCAAAAGATAGAACATGTGAAAGTGATATTGAAAGGAGAATGAATTCAGGGAATATAGTGAATGGTGCTCTGCACGCCTTTATGAATAACCAGATGGTGTTTCAAAGGGCCAGACTGGCTGTGCGTGTTGGTGGCAACACTTATGTGTGGTAGTGAAAGTTGGGTATAGCAGAAGAAGCATAAAAGTAAAACAAATGCGGTAGAGATGAGAGCGTTAGGAAATATGAGAGGATTGAAACTGGGTGACAAAGTAAGAATTGATGTGATAAGAGAACGTTGTGATAACGAAGAAGTTGTAGTGATTAAAATTGAGAAAGGTATGCTTAGATGGTTTGGGCACGTAGAGAGAATGAATAAAAGGAGACTGACAAAAAGAATTTGTGTGTCAAAATTAAATAAAGTTGGAAGGGGAAGACCAAGGCAAACGTTCCTGGACCAAATCCAGGACATTTTAAATAAGGGCCAGGTCAAGACTACTCTAAACCGATGAACTTGTATGAAAGGTTTAATGAGAATTAAAGAAGCGAAGGAAATATGCAAGGATCGTGGCAATAAAATATCCTTTTAACCATGTTATAGATAATACCTTCCGCATTTAGTTTAGTAAATATATTTTATATTAAAGTATTTTATTGTTAGTTTTTTCAATATTCATTTATAGCAATATTGCCTTCTAAAGATTAATATGCCCTTATAAAGCTTATTTCAATCGAGTTTTTCACATTTCTTTTCAGAAATTTCTTTTTCTAATAAAATATATTTTTAAGCTTCTTTAGTTTAAGTTCTCCCATTTTCACTTGTAGCAAGGTTTCCTTCTAATAATATACCTTTTTAAATCAATAAACACTTAAGGTTTTTCAAATATGTATTTGACGGCGGCAACAATTTTTAATGTTGGTAACAAGGTGTGCAGCGAGCTAGCAACAAACATCTAGCAACATTCAAACTACCCCCACTCGCAGAAACTAGTATAAAAGGGCTTGCATTAGACTGGCGGGCATCGTTTGTGCTAAGTCGCCTCTATCCCATGATCTGCAAGAAGAGTAAATTGTCACTGCGTCACAAGGTGACACTCTACAAAACTTACATCCGCCCCATATTCTCTTATGCGAGCGTAGTGTTCGCTCACGTTCCTGCACGCCGGCTGGTTCGACTCCAGACGCTGCAGAACAAATTCATGCGCATAGCCACGGGCGCCCGCTGGTTCATGCGCAACGTCGATCTCCACAGAGATCTCGACCTCGCAACGGTCAACAATCATTTCAAAACGCTCTCCGTAGACTACTTCAAGAGAGCCGTCAGTCACCCCAACCCTCTCATTAGAAATGCCGCCTCTTATGGGATTAGGCTAAACATCCCGCCTAGGAAGAGGCGGCCCAAACACGTCCTTGACGACCCAGACGACCAGATTACTATTGACAATGCCCCGTACACTAACACACACACACAGCGTCTTCGCCGGCGAAGACGAGGTCCCCGCTATCTGACGCACCCCGGCCGCGGCCACCAGTCGCGGACAATTGGGCGTCAAGATTAAGCACCTGTCCGATTGTCTATTTCAGCAGCAGCAAACGTTGCTCTAAGCCTAGGTCCGAGCCTCGCAGGAGGCGCCCTTAGAGCAACGTTTTCCCCCGACGCAGCAGGGCCCTTCTACGGGCCCACCCCTCGGCAGAGCTTCTGCGCTCGCCACCCCTCTCGGTTACGCTGTAAAAGCCAGTAGGGCTAACAGCAACTACACACATCGGAAAAAAAAAACTGGCGGGCATTCTTACTCGATGCGCTGCCTGGTGCACACCTTGTACCCATAAATTCTAGTTTTCCATTTAGACTTACAGTTACATATTTTACTAATGTCTGTTATATCGGTTTGGTGTGTTTTTCCACATTCATTTTCAGTACTGTTTCTTTCTAATAACACTTTCTTAATTCTATGCAATTTAAGTTTCTTTTCAACAATATCTTTGCTAATAAAATAGTAACTTTATCCAACAATATCAATACTGAGCACAAACAATTGTCAGTAGGCGCCGTCAGACCTTACGTGACCCCAAGTTTCTACGTGATACGAATGTTATACGAAACCCTTTGTTACAGTTCTTGAGTTACATCTATAGAATATATAAAAATTCAGAATATTCCAATACAAAATAACGAAATTTGTTTTCACTATTCGCGTTTCGTGACTGAGTGAAAGTCTACTGAATTTCACATATGAAATGTTATGAAACACTCCGATGTATTTTAAGTTTTTTCTATAATTTCACACTAGAGGATATAAAAGTCTACTTTTTTTATCTACCCTCACCTTTAATAAATTAATTGAGACTTTAAGATATTAATTCAAATTTCAAGAAATGAATTGATTTTTTTTTAAATTCTTGAAACTTTAAAAACCAATTGAATCTTTAAGAAATTTATTAAAACTTTAAGAAATGAATTGAAACTTTAAGAAATTAATTGAAACTGTAATAAATTAATTGTATCTAAGAAATTCCTTGAAACTTTAATAAATTAATTGAATCTTTAAGAATTTAATTGACACTTTAAGATATTAATTGGAACTTAAATAAATTAATTGAATTTTTAAGAAATTCATTGAATCTTCAATAAATTGATTGAAACTTTAAGAAATTAATTAAAAATATAAGAAATTAATTAAAGGTTCAAGAAATTGATTGAAGCTTATTAAAACTTGAAGAGATTAATTGAAAATTAAACATTAAATCTAGAACCAACCAAGTATTAAATCAAGAATTTAGGCTAAGACTATTAATTAAAAATACTATAAATATTTGAAAAAGCTACTATTACTTTATTCTGTATTAAAAATCATTAAGATATTACTATTTATTTATGATATGACAATTTGGTTTAAATATCTCAAATCTGACATGTTTTTTTTCTCTTGTAATTGTATAATCGGATGACTTATGTAATTCAATAATTATTTTTTTAATTAATCTGTATATGACCTATGATAGACATATTTTACGAAAATGAATTGAATTTGAATTTGACCTTATTAGGTCCTAAAATTGACAATTAGGACCAACGTGTGTAAATCTATGCATATCACATAATAAATGAATCTTCATTACAAGTTGTACATAACCATAGAGAAAACATTTAATGCAATATGGAAATAAATAGCTACTGCACTGGAAAATGGCTTAAAGATTATATAAATCTTAACTATGTCTAATAGTGTCGTCGGTAATTATTTTAATAGCTTCCTAACAAGCCCTAATGAAAACAGGCGCCATTAATTTCAGCAGCGCAACTCGCTTCCCTTTCCTATTAACCGGTGCTTTATTACTAGAAAAAAACTGAAGCAAGCTGGTTATTTATGGCAAACATTACATAACATCACGCCTCATTCCCATAGGCAGAGACAACATCCTTCCACTTGCCACGATCCTTGCATATCTCCTTCGCTTCTTTCATTCTCATTAAACCTTTCATACAAGTTCGTCGGTTTAGAGTACTCTTGACCTGGCCGTTATTTAAAATGTCCTGGATTTGGTCCAGGAACGTTCGCCTTGGTCTTCCCCTTCCAACTTTCGCATTCACTCTTGACTCATAAATCCTTTTTGTCAGTCTCCTTTCATTCATTCTCTCTACATGCCCAAACCATCTAAGCATACCTTTTTCAATTTTAGTCACTACGTCTTCTTTTATACCACAACGTTCTCTTATCACACTATTTCTCACTCTGTCACTCAGTTTTAATCCACTCATGCTTCTCAACGCTCTCATCTCTACCGCATTTATTTTACTTTTGTGATTCTTCTGCCATTATATATTTATGGCAAAAACATTGCGAAAATCCTTTTGATGTTTTCTACTAGTCTATTTGAATATAAAAATATAACGAGTTATCGAAAAAAATAAAAGTAATTGCCTATTCAATCGAAACTAATATTATAAAGAGGAAACATTTGTGTTTTCGTATGTTTGTAACGTTATTGGAACGGCAGCGCCGAGGAGGCCACCGTCCATGTAGCGGGGCGGGGATTTGAAATGGAGAGAGTGGACTGTATATGCGGTTAGATATAAAGAAGAAAAAAGTCGGAGAATTTAGCGAGGTGGCCGCGTAAGGGGTGACAGTGATGAAGGGGGAAAGGAATCGCGTGCACGTACCTGGAGTGTCGGGGTCTCGTCCTACTTCTCGACGTAGGACTGTGCACGGGCGTGGATGCGGCGGCGAAAAGCATTATCACAACACTACACGACCAGCGGCTCACTTCTACGATAGTTCTTGCGGTTCGTATATCTTCAAGACGAAGATACGAGCGGATTTATAGCGGAGATATCAGCGGTAGGCGAAAACACCTTGTCGCAACGAAAGCGTAGACGAGTGTACCGCCAAAAGTGGCGTCACCAGTTATCATAAAAAAACTACTGAACCGATTTCAAAATTTCTTTCACCATTGTGAATTTACAGCCATTGCTGAAGCACTTGACTATTTAAGTAACATTGAGAGCACTACTTTTGTAGTATTTACGGACTCAAAAAGCAGCATCCAAATCAAATATCTTTATTCAAGTAGGCATATTACAGCACTTTTGAATCGTCAATTTTTATTTTCTTTTTTTTTACCACACTCTAATTCTAATGTACATCTGATGATGATACTCCAGAACGACTTAAAATCTAAAGTTACGAGGGTTCCTTCTCAGTCGGGTGTTTTGTTTTTTTGTTATCATCATCATTACAATGTCATATTAGTTTACTATATTTTAATTAAAATTACAGCAATTCGTTCACTCCGAGGCGTTTTTATCGTCTAAGTACTCTTGCAACTTATAATACGATTTTTCTATCAACTTTCTTTTAACAAAGACTTTGAATTTATTAATTGACATTTTTAGAACGTCTTGTGGGAGTTTATTATAGAAACGTATACAGTTACCCTTAAATGAGTTGTTAATCTTATGCAGCCTACTAGAATTTA
>JACTOM010000242.1:302932-357732 GCA_015832385.1 Elymnias hypermnestra | reverse complement strand
GTCTTCTTTTATACCACAACGTTCTCTTATCACACTATTTCTCACTCTGTCACTCAGTTTTAATCCACTCATGCTTCTCAACGCTCTCATCTCTACCGCATTTATTTTACTTTTGTGATTCTTCTGCCATACCCAACTTTCACTACCATACATAAGTGTTGGCACCAACACTTCAGCATGCACTGCCAGTCTAGCCATGTGATACACCATCTGGCTATTCATAAAGGCGTACAGAGCACCATTTACCATATTCCCTGCATTCACTCTCCTTTCAATATCACTTTCACATGTTCCATCTTTTGTAAATTTAGATCCCAAGTATACAAATTCTTTCACCTCTTCCACTTGTTCCCCATTTATCAAAATATTGCCATTCATCATAGATTTATCTCGTTCAAAAAGCATAACCTTCGTTTTGTTTACATTCACTTTCATTCCTTTCCCTTTCAAAGCTTCATTCACAATATTTACCATCTCCTGTAGCTCATTAGCGGATGACTCAAGTATTAGTTGATCATAAGCTTAGAGTAAACATTTGATGAATAATTCATTCATTCATAGATTATAGATTAGACATAGATTTTTAATATCAAGTTAATCTAATCTTAAAAAGCCCAATCTAATTTATACCTAACAACTTTTTTTTTGTTTGAAAATTCCAAATAGACCCAATAACACCCTTTCAACGAAAGTATCTCTGTTATTTATGAAAGCTTGCAGATAAAATTTTGAACGGGGAATTTTCTACTGCTTCAGAAACTTTACCGCGTGAATTTTTAATTAAGCGCTCTCCTATCTCAATTTTCACCTGTACGATTTTTCACATCAGTTTACAAGTGTTTTTAATACCACTCTTTGCTTATTTTTCAATTCCATTAAAATCAATGTTTCATTTCAACAAAATATTACTACGTACTTATTATCAAAGTATCATTACGTCTCTCTTGTTTGTTTACTCGCGTAAAACTCAATAACTACTAAACCGATTTTGATTTCATTTTCACTGACAGATAGAGTGATTCTCACGAAAGATTTTCATATATAATTTGTTAAAGGTTTGTGTAACTTAATTGAAATATAACGATAAATGTTTGAAGTACTTCTATCAATCTGTTTACTAGCGTTAAACTCAAAAATTTCTGAACAGATTTTGATTTAATTTTCGCTAATAGATAGAGTGAATTATGAGGAAGATTTAGATATATAATTTGTTTATCTTATTTGTAAATTCGTGGAGTTACAATGATAAATCACAATCCCCCTGGGAGCTTTTATCGAAAACACTGCCTTATCCTTTAGAGATATAACAAAACAATGTATGGTGGGATAATTTATCTTTTATAGATCTACAAAATAGCCCATAACGGTATATGTCTATCTTTTAGCGATAACGCACTATATCTATTTCATCAACTAAAAATGATCACTTGCAATGCGGTATTGGGAATGTTATTCAAACGGGTATAGTAATCCTTATCAACTACATTTTAAAACAAGTGGCACAATGTATATGTCGGATAATAAGAGAGAACGGAGAAGCATAAAGCACAGGGGCATAGGGTTCTCCACCGTCATCGTCATTAATGGCATCCACAATTCATTTTCCATACTGTGGGTGTTGATGGGTATTGTTGGTGCATTCAAAAACTTTATTAATTAACTCAGATTATAATGTTCAAACACTTAATGTTCCCGATATCAATTTACACAAATTCATTAATAATAATAGCTAGGAACGCGACAGATTCAATAGTTAATCGCTCCGGCCGACCGTCACTCGAGAACTACTGTGAGAAGCGCGCCGGATTGTACTCCTGGGTTCTTCTCAACTTTAGTTGAGGTTTGCGGGCATCGAGGCAGTTCCTCCTTACCCGGGCATCTTCCTTAGACATAAATTTGATGCCTGGTATTTTGTTTTGCCCGCAATCATACAGATTGGTTCCCACAGGCTACGCTAGAGGATCTAATGGAGGTCAATTAATTCAATTGTCAAGTCCGGGTATTGCCACTGATATTGCGTCGTCTTCGCCGTCATCATCGCCTACATCAGGAGGCGGTGACAGCGGAAGCTCACGAGGCAGGGGACGCCCAGTGTTTGCTGCTCTTGGGTGCTGACTGGCAATGCCATGAAGGTGTATGTGTGGGGAGTTGTCCGGAGTTGTCCGCGTTGGGGAACATACTCTTCGCCAAGTTCCGGACGAACACCTCCACGGTGTGCGTCCTGGTTTCACGGTGGATGAAGTCATTTCTGACGTACCTCGGAGCTCCTACTATCATACGTAGGCACTTGTTATGATAGATCTGCAGCCTACTCCTCTGGTACCCTGATCAGAAAGAGTACCAGGCAGGAGCCGCATACGTCAGTCTGGAGCGGACGTAGGCTCCGTAGACCTAATTTTTTACTTTTATTGCTTGCTTCCGGGGTTCTTCACAACCAAGTTGTGGGGTACGGGATTCGCGGCAATGCCTCATTACCCGGGCTTATTTTCTCAGGCATCGTCGATGCCCGGTATTTGTGTCCGCCCGTCATTTTTGACTGACTTTTGACTTTTATTGTCACTATTAACTCTGCCCTACACCGGTAGATAGATGGCGCCAGCGTTCCACAGACTATTGCACTCCGAAATATATATAAATACAAAAATGTATACTTATAAAGAAATACATACAAATACATACATGTCGGAGAATAAGAGAGAATGGAGAAGCATACATCACAAGGGCGTAGGGTTCTCTGCCGACATCGGACCCATTATTTAATTTCTTATTCTGTGGGCGTTCGTGGGTAATGTTGGTGCAATCAAACACTTTATTAATTAACTCGGATTATAATGTTCAATCACTTAATGTTCCCGATATCAATTTACACAAACTCATTAACAATAATAGCTAGGAACGCGACAGTTTCAATAGTCGACCACTCCGGCCGACCGCCACTCGAGAACTGCCGAGAGACGGGCCGGACCGCCATTTATTGACTCTGCCCCCACGCCGACACAAAGATGGCGCCAGCGTTCCACAGACTCTTGCACTCCGACATATATAATATTTTAAAAACTACCAATTTTGAATTGCTATATTTGATGTTTGAATAAGGTTATAAAAGCAAAATGTTTATAATTTTATTTTATTTGATTTTTACTCTGTATTAAAGGTTAATATTATTCTCTTTCGTTTCTATATATAGATAGATAGATATCCGAATTAAAAAAGGTAAAAGGAACGAAACGTGTTTGGAATCTGTACACAATACGGCCTGGAATTAACTGCGAGAGTCGCTTCAATGTAAAAAATACCTTTTTTGTGTTTACACCATTCTTTTAAATTAAGTCTCTCTGTTTATTTATCAGAATATCTTTGTCTTTTTATCTGTAAATATCTTTTTACGTAAATATTTCACTTAGTTTGGACGGTCTTTCGTCATTCGCAAACCGCTCGACATAGAGTTCGTTCGACGTTCGCTCGCGACATAGCAACACGTGCGCTTGCGCCCTTTTCGTTGTTTGCATTCTGAATTTGTGACCTGACAGACTTATATAGTGTCCCATCGTAAGAAACCAGCCTTCAGGACGTTATTCGGAACAGCCGATCGTCAACAACACAGCGTGGCAATAACTATGGAACGAAAGGTGTGTGATTCATTTGTTTCCATTCGACGGCATTTAGTCGCCTAGTCCTTATTAAGTAGAACCTCCTAATACAGCTCGTTAAGCTCTATCGATTCCTGGGTCGATAAACCCCAACTATTTGGCCTGCGGCCCAGGAATACTCCATCATTTCTTTGGTCTTCGAGCCGGATCCAACCAACAGTATTTGGCCTGGAAGCCGAAGGAATATCCTACTGTTATTTGGTTCTTCGAGCCGAATCCAACTAACGTAAGTTGGTCTTTGAATTTACTTTATAAAAAACCTTTAATACCGTTTCGAATAACGCGAATAATTAACTATTGTATGAAAATTTCATAATAAAAGGTCGATATCCAAACTAAAATATTTTTTACTTCCAGTAAACTCTTTGTCAATGACTCTACCACCGGTTCAGAACCTACAGACTAGATGGAGAAGAATCCGGCAAGAAACTCCATAGTCTTTTACTCTTTTATTTTTATCCATGTTATATTTAATATAAATTACAGTAAAATACGTCATCAACATCCATTATCATTAAATATAAAAACAAATATCACACAATCATCATTATCACATATTAAAAAGACATCAGTTTTAATTTAAAGAAATACACTTAGCTTTGTATCGCAGAGCAGCCCTTTTTATGACGCAAATAACTTAAAATACAATAATTCGTAGCTAACGTTGATTAAAAACTGACTTCTCGACTAACTTTTAGGACTATTTATACATTTGTCTTTAATGATGCAAATATATTTCTTAATTATCTTATTTATTAAAAAACTACCATTCCCCGTTAGTATTTAATAGTTACAATTAATATAATTTAAATAATTCTAATGGTTTATGAAACATATCCCAAATTCACCAATGGGAATGATATCGTGAAGGTCTCTTTCTAAGAATATGATTTAGTGAAATGACAAACCGTACCCTTTATTTAAATTATTATTTGAATTAAAAAATTTTATATATACTAACACGCGCATCGTAAAAATTCACTGTCATCATGTTTTCAACGCGCCAAAAGAAGTACAACTTCAATAAATGAATTTGAATTATATCATGAATTTAAACGTTACAAATTCTACCAGCTATTAACAAATTTATTACCCATACACCTCGAATTGTTATTTCAAATTGCCTCGTAGCCATTACGGGGGCACTAATCACACCAATTACTGGGAGTCTTAGCATTGTCTCATAAATGTGACATTACAACCTCAATAAGCGTACATTTAATAGATTAAGGTATCTTTTGCTAATTAAAAATGACAGTAGAATCTATAATATAAAGATGAATCGCAAAATGTGTTGGTAAGCGCATAAATCCAACTGTTGAAGTCCAAGGATGGTTTTTACGAGCGAGAAAAGTTCGAGCAGGGGAAAACCCTAAAAACAGCCATTTTCTGTTTCCCATACAACCGTTTTCAAACTAAAATGTAGATCCTTTATTGATATTTAATAAAGTTCATAATAAATTAGTCACAAAATAGTACGCACTGTTGTCTAAGCAATGTAGGTGTGTTCCTAACGTCAAAGGGTCAAATTACACTTTATTACCGCTGCACAAAGTTCAAAATCAATTGAATAGTCACAATCTGGTTTGATTGGTATGAATAATCATAAAAATGTAAGAGCTATAGATATTTAGCACTCCTGTAATTTCATTTCGAAAATCATTCGTAAAACTGAAATCTGTCACATTCCAAATCTTTTTAACAGAAGGAAGTCTCTCGGGTCTTGTCGTCGTCGTCGCTTCAACCGATGGAAGTTCACTGCTGGACATAGGTCTCACGTAATGACGTCCACAAGGCCCGATCTTGCGCCGCCTGAGTCCAGCGGCTACCGGCGATCCTCTTTATATTATCGGTCCACTTTGTTGAGGTTCGGGGTCGCCACTCCAGCACCGTCGGCCCCAACATCCATTCGGACTGTATGCCCCGCCCATTGCTACTTCAGGTTCGCGATTCGTCGAACTATGTCGGTGACTCTGGTTCTACCATGGATCTCTTCATTTCTGATTCTATCACGAAGAGAAACTCCAAGCATAGCCTTCTCCATCGGACGCTGAGTGAATCTGAGCTCTTTCCACAATATGACAAAAACAATGCTCTCGGGTCTGCTAGTTGTTAATATAACCGACATTTTGATACGTGAAGCAAAAACTTCGGACACCCTTTTACGATTCTTCTTATCCTAGTATTTAGTAAATTCTGTTATTTTCTCTGTAAATATATTAGAATTAATAAAAAACATGACATTATGTCATATTTTGTATACTGTGTGGTGATAATGGTTATTGATTTTGGGTAGAAGGTACAAATAGCCCTATTTCTTTACATAAATAAAAAAATCAGGTATAGAAGCTACATTTACGAAAAATGACCTTGTACGTGCGTCATCAACATCTACGTGATACTGGCGAAGTAAATTGTGCCAATACATTCTTTTTATGAAAATTGTGCGGGAGGAGTGTGAAATTTCCCACATTTACGGTAAGTAGCAGTCCATTAACGTCCCACTGCTGGGTAAAGGATTCTTCACTCATATGAGAGACGGTTTTTAGAGCATAGACCCACTGCGCTGCTCCACTGCGGATTGGCAGGCATACACGAGTACGCTCTCTAATCCTCTCATAGTCCGATGTGAAGGGAATCCGACATGATCAGAGAGAGATCAGTCGAAGGACCGACGGTTTAACGTGCTCTCCCAGGCACGGGGGTGGATCACACTGCCAGCTTCCAAACTTGGGGCAATTATTGAGAAAATCTTAATAGAAAACTCAATATCGATTTTTGAATTGGCCCGACCCGGATTTGGAACCCAGGACCTCTGTCTGTCTGTAGTCGGACATGTCAATGGACTTGTAGACGGTAGAAGCACCCCATTTCTTTCACGTGAAACCAGGTAGCTACATTTACGATTAAAGACTTTATACGTGCGTCTTCAACTTCTACGTGATACTGGCGAATGAAATTGTGCCAGTCTGGCACACGAAAAAGCCATAACACCAAACAATTCAATGTTTTTGTGAAAAATTTGCGGGAGGAGTGTGTTTTAATAAATATGCACAAAAAACACATTACACCAATTTTAAGAAAACGCACCCGCCATAATAACTTTTCTAATGCAACCTCCTTAGTGCTTTTGACAATAAAAACTTTTTTTAATGTGACCTTATGACGTTTGACATAATTGTCAGCGATTGACAGATACGGATATATACTTGTTCATAATTAATTAGTACACGGTGTTTAAGCTTACATGTACATAAAAATGTAACTTATGCTTTTAAATATAACGTTCAATTCCGGATGTTCTTATTATAGTAGATTTTTTCCAATTACAGGCCATTTTATCCATAACATTCTATGAAATGCATTTAATAGTTCGTTAACTTACAAATACGTATGCTTACCGTTGAAAAGATATTTAATAAATGTCATAACTTCTAGTAGGCTACATAAAATTAACATTTGAAGCTAAACGAATACTCTTCTATAACTCCCAGAAGACATTATAGAGACGTCGCTTAATAAATTCAAATCCTTTCTGTAAAAAAGCTAATTGAAAAATTATCCTGCAATTTATAGGATTACTGAGAGGATAGAAAGGCTTGGGAGTTAATGAATTGCTTTAACTTGAATAAAATGAATTGAAATAATATTATAATGATGACAGAAATGGTTATCAGACCGGCTTTGATTGTGGGCGTGAAGGAGCCTTCCATTTTTCCGCCGTTATTTCATATCAACTTTTGAAATAATAACATTATTGAAAGAAAGATTTATTGAGTTAATTGGAAATAAAAACATAATGACTATCAGACATAAGGACATATTGACTTTTGGAAATAAGGACATATTGACTTTTGGAAATAAGGACATAATGACTTTATTGGAAATAAGGCCATAGTGACTTTTGGAAATAAGGACATATTAACTTTTGGAAATAAGGACATATTGACGTTATTGGAAACAAGAACATACTGACTTTATTGGAAATAAGGTCATATTGACTTTTCGGAAATGAGGACATATTGACTTTTGGAATTAAGGCAATAATGGCTGTATTGGAAATAAGGGTACAGTTACTTTTGGAAATAATGATTTAATTAAAAAGAAGGGCATAGTGACTACTGCAAATGAGGACAATGATTTTACTGGGAATAAGGACATTGACTTATAGAAATAAAGAAATAATTACTTCATTGCAAATAAAGACTGAATATGGATTGAAAAGAAGCAAATGTTATGGCTATAAACGACATGTAGGCAATTAATTAACCTATAGATGTAAATTAAATATTAGGGAAAAAAATGTAAAAATTAACAAGAAAGTACCTTTACCTTATTTCAACGAAAGAATTTTATAATTTATCTTGTTAAACTTGTAAGAGAAAATAAAATTTATACAGCAGTAAATAATAGTACTTTAATGTAATATATAAATGTATGTTTTTAACTAAAAAGTATAACTTCTTAATTTGTTATAATAACAGTAAGGATGGTTATTTTACACTCTTGAGGGTAACATTTTAAAGTAAAACATGTCATATTTGTTAACATCGAATGAACAGCGTAAAAAATAAGGTTTATGCTTCTAGCTCTAAAAATAACGATACATCCATCCCTTAAAATCCTTTTTTCACATTAAAAAGTAGCCTATTTCTTTATTGCGCTTTCGTAGATTTAGGAAAGGCCTATGACCGAGTGGTGAAGAATGAGCTGTGGTCAACGTTATCTACATATGGGGTGAGAGGTAATCTGATTCAAGCATTGAAGTCTCTCTTTGAGGGTTCTAGTACTTGTGTCAGAATAAACGGAGCGTACACGGAGTGGCTGCCTGTCGAAAGAGGTGTTCGACAGGGATGTGTTGCGTCACCATGGCTGTTCAACCTATTCATGGATAACTGTTTGACAGATTTAAAAGAAAGTATGTATGGATTAAGAACGAATGAATTACTCGTCAAATGTTTACTTTTCGCTGATGATCAAGTAATACTTGCGTCATCCGCCAATGAGCTACAGGAGATGGTAAATATTATGAATGAAGCTTTGAAAGGGAAAGGAATGAAAGTGAATGTAAGCAAAACGAAAGTAATGCTTTTTGAAAGAGATGAATCTATGATGAATAGCAATATTTTGATATATGGGGAACAAGTGGAAAAGGTGAAAGGTATACTTGGGATCTAAATTTACAAAAAAGATTTATGAGTCAAGAGTGATTGCGAAAGTTGGAAGGGGAAGACCAAGGCGAACGTTCCTGGACCAAATCCAGGACATTTTATATAAGGGCCCAGTCAAGAGTACTCTAAACCGACGAACTTGTATGAAAGGTTTAATGAGAATGAAAGAAGCTATGTAAGGATCGTGGCAAGTGGAAGGACGTTAGCTCTGCCTACCCCTATGAGAATGAGGCATGATGCTATGTATGTATGTACTATTTCTTTTCTGAAGCTCTAAAGTATTTGTGTAGCGATTTCATTTAAATCTGTTCAGTAGTTTTAGCGTATAAGCGAGAGAGAGTAAGGATTAGGTAATATATTAAGAGTTTTACGTGAAAAATCATTTACAAGAACAGTGTTTCGTTCATTTGCATCTGTGACATACATACAGAAAAGGCATAAATTAGTTCGGTGACAACACTAATAGCTCTGAAATGTTGGGAGTAATTGGCAACATTTAAAAATACCAAAAACCTCATGCAATACGAGGTAGTTTTAACGAACGGAACAATTTTGTGAGTTTAATCTCTTGAACTGCTACGTGGTATAGTTGTTTTAAAGAAAAATACTGCTAAATTGTATAAATCCAAATAGCGAACTAATAATTATTTTAGTGCAAGTTGTGTAAATTTAACTAGTGGAGAGAATAAAAGATGTCGGTAAATGTGAGTTGGTGTTTTTATAATATAACAGATTTTCTCGCAAAAACAAACAATACGTTCATGTCATTTAATAATAAGGACGATATGACATCCTCATCCTTAATGATACAAAGTGTCTCTTCAGAAATACGACTTTATTGGAAAAAGGGAATCTTATCCTGTTATATTGAAGAAGCAATATACAATGATCTATCTTTTGATGAGTTTATAACACCGCAATCAGTTTTGTATTTACCTCCACACAATTTTAAAAAATATGTCATTTTATCCTTTTACAAAAAGCATATTACAACCGTAATCTAAACAAATAAATGTTTAGGTAACGGTTGCACACAGAAGTAAAATATTAAACATTGTAACTTACAAAACATCATTTAAAAGAGTAACCACTGATTTTCTTGTTGGTTTCTTCTCAGCGGAATCACCTTTCCAAACCGGTGGTATATTTGTTACCAACAGACATACTACTGACAATTCAAAAGTACTTTTCGAGCGTAATTGAAAAAAGATTTGATTCTTTTTAATATTTCAAGATCAGATCCATGAACACATAAATCGGCTTACACGTGTTGAGATTTATAACACATATTATTTTATACGTAAATATACTTCTATTAATCCTGATTTATACACACATTTCTTTTAAAAATTAAACTCAATACATTAATACTTTCTTAACGCTCTACTAGTACATTCAGTACCAGAACTACAACTATAGTACTCTACGAACAAGCCCCGCCCGCCTGCCAACTTAGTCATTACAAAAACTAATCAAACATATTTTAACTTGTTACATATTCTATTAACCCATTTTTATCAAATATTTTACCACAGTACTTTTATTATTTAGTTAAGATATTGCTAAATCAACTTTATTGTACTTGTATTGATGGTTATGATAAATAAGTTATAATTGTCAATTTAAATATTTTCCAATCGTATAACGCAAGTGGCTGAAAACTTTAAGTCAAAAAGGTATTTCAATCAATTCGTTCTTTAAATATCGAATCAAAACACACACATTATATTCTCTTAGAGACATTATATTCTTTTACACACATTATATTTTCATACACACACTACATTTTCTTACACACACTACATTTTTTTTTACACTCACTATAGTTTCTCACACATACTATGTTCATTTTCTTACACACATTATATTTGCATACACTCACTATATTTTCTCACACATACTATATTTATTTTCTTACATACATTATATTTTCATACACTTACTATATTTTCTTACATACACTATGTTTTTTTTACAATCATTATACTTTCTTACACACATTATATTTTCATACACTTACTATATTTATTTTCTTACACACACTATATTTTTTTACACTCACTATATTTTCTCACACATACTATATTTATTTTCTTACACGCATTATATTTTCATACACTTACTATATTTTCTTACACACACGATATTTTTTTACACTCACTATATTTTCTTACACACATTATATTTTCTTACATTTACTATATTTTTTTACCTACACTACATTTTCTCACACATACTATATTTATTTTCTTACACACACTATATTTTTTTACAATCACTACATTTTCTCACACATACTATATTCATTTTCTTACACACACTAGTAAAGGTTTTACTTCTGGCAATGAAAATTCTGAATCTTGCATTTTATTATTTAATTATGAATAGCTTCGGCCGTGGCCTACTACTTTCCTGCCAGCAAAGATGTGCCGCAAAGTAATACAACTGCGATCCGGTACGATGCTGTGAAGAAACAAGCATGTTTCTATCATAGATTACCACTAAATGAGAATCCAATCGACCTGGTAGAAATAATAAATAAGGTGAAACAATTGATGAATTTTTCTACTCGTTAGCAACGAGAAATTACGTCTAATAACAGAGTAGACGCAAAATTAATCTATTTAATGAAATTTCTTACTTTATCTAGGCCTTTTTAGACCCTTTTTACCTTTGAGCTTTTAATTAACTTCTCTTGTACAAATATTTGGAGACGCAGTGTCAATCACTTATAATTGTGTTTGGAAATTTATAAGATTACTTTCTTAAACCCACCCAGGTCTTGCTGTGGCTCAATTTGATCATGATTAAACATGAACAGCTGGCCATGTTTAGAAACCCGAAAAGCAGAATACCTATTAAAATATCGGTGAAAAATTAAATCAACAAAGATATTAAAATACATAGTAGTTAGTCAAATTAAAATGTAAATAAAAATATAAGGTACAAATTATAAACAGTATCAAATCGATTGTCATCGGTCTCTAAGTCATTCATCATGAATTCTTAGAAACTATTAGTTTAACTGACTTGAAGTTGGCCATCGTTACTCCTGGTGCAATGTAAACGCTCACCAAAAACGGGGTTTCCTACATCCTTACGGAATCGGCAACTGTATGCGAAGCATGATCACTTAATGTGACATCTCTAAAACCATTCAATAGACTTGAAGTTCAGCATAAGTATTTCTCGACATCGACATTGACATGAGGGCATACCTCACCAAAAATATTTCAGTCCATAACCCCGTGGAATCGAGAACTACAGCTTTTAATAAAACATTTGTCAAAGACTTATTGAAATGAAAGTTTCTGTTGGCAAGTAAATCGGCTTTTGGGTGTAATCTTATTATTTCACATCACCGACATTTGATGAGCCAATTACAACTGGAGCAAATAAACATAACATCCAACCTGATAAACAAAACACTAGCAGAGTTCTTTATGCTGAAAGAAAGAAATTGACAGATTGAGGGAGACGCCGTGGATGTTTCGTTTTTCCAAAGCAGGAGATTGGAAGGCAGGAAGCGTGGGTTTAAACGTCCTCTGCCTCCATCTTAGGAGTCATCTGGAGTGCTAGGGTAAGTGGTCTCCTCCAGTCGCAGGCGAGGCCGTTTTGACCTGGCTATCTTAGGGTCGCGGTAAATTTACCCACAGACTGGTGCAGCTTCTGGTATTGTTCTTTCGAAAGATACTTGCACTAAAACGGGTAAGAGGAGTCTCCCAATTGCCATGAGTGTGGAGCTATCGACTTATCGATTTACACTATGACAAATTGTACAGCCTTTTTTTATATCGCTGGGAAATGCTTTTACGCACACCCCCCAATTGGATTGTGGAAATCAAGCACTTCAACTAGTCGGGAGTGTGGGAATCACTGTCTAGCAGAGAATACCCACTAAAACCCAGCAGGCCCTCGTCATCCTAAAGTGGGACACCAGTGGCTCGCTTGCGTAATCCAATATGGTATCGAGCATCTCTCACAGTCGAAAGAGACGGGATAGCAGACGGCATGTTTGAGTATCTGCACCCGCTTCCGTGAATCCTCATTCATTCTGAACATTGAGACGGAATATGCAAGGTTATCTTCTGGTGTTACATTTACGCATGAAGAGGATTGATAAGTTTTAGTGGGTATTGCGAGCCCTCTTCTTTCAAAGAGTCCCATATGCATGACCACCCATGGGTAGGAATATGTACACCCAGCGAAAAACTGGGTAAATTGTCTCCATCTATCCTCTGGTCTGCCTCGTTGGTCTAGTGGTTAGCATGTCCAACTATAGACCTGAAGCCCTGGATTCGAGTTCCAGGTCGGGCCAATTCAAAAATTTGCCCGAAGTTGAGAAGTTGGCGGTGTGATCCACCCCCGTACCTCAGAGAGCACGTTAAGCCGTCGGTTCTGCGCCTTATCTCTCTCCGGTCGTGTCGGATTCCCGTCACATCCGACTATGAGCGTGAAGGAATAGAGAGTGCTCTTCTGTACTATGCCTGCCAATCCGCAGTGGAGCAGCGTGGGGGGTCTATGCTCCAAAAACCAATGCTCCTCGGAGTGAGGAGGCCTATGCCCAGTAGTGGGACGTTAATTAACTGCTAGTTACTTCCTATCCCCTGTTGTTCTACTAAGAAGAATTCTCTGGGTTTTAGTGGGTATTCTGGCAATCCTGCAGCACTCGCTTCATTAGCACAGGTTTGATTTCAGACCAATTTTTAATTGCCATTTTATAATTTGTTTGAGTCTGGACTTCTGGGAGAATTTGATCGTGGAAAGACTGTGAACTTACGTTCCGATACGTTGTACGATTGACTGACAATATTAATGCTACATGCTCAGGTAATTTGAGCCATGGACTCCGCCATTTTGGCATTGGCTTGCGGACCTTTCATTTGTTGTAATGCGACCGATGCAAAAATGAGAATTAAGTTTCACTATAAAAAAAGCAGGTCCACTTTGTTCCCGCAAGTATTTCTAAGCGTTTATAAGTCGACTTAAAAAGTTTCGACATCTCTAAGTAGGGTATATTTATGATTGACAAATTAATTGGTATCGTTTTGACATTTCATCGCTACCCTCGTAATTGGTTTCGCGAAAAATCATCCTTTACAAAATGCCAATTTGTCAAAACTTCGGTGGGAATATTCGTTCATTTATTCAACGGTTTCAATCAATTGATACAAACACACAACGGTGAGTTAATTGCTTTGAAATTGTTTGTTTTTTTTATACTGCAAATGTTGTTTGAAAACAGGCCAGATCTCAATGCCTTTAAAGAATCTATAAAAATCTACTACAGGCCAGACTACTGTAGGCCAGATGAAGGATAAACCTCCATCTGGGGGTGTGGGACTCGGTAGCTTTACCCACTAAAATCCTCATTCAGCTGTGGCTTCCCTGGATGAATCCGACTTATAGCTTTAGTTCAGGCGAGAGGAAGTATTCGCATAAAGCATAATAGTATTCGTGAAATATAGCTTGCAATAGACAGGTTTATCGATAACTCTCTACTTGAACGAATGTTATATAGCGTGACGGCTTATTTTAATTCACATTCACAAGTTTTTTAACCGACTTCAAAAAAAGGTAGAGGTTATCAATTCGTCTGTACTTTTTTTATGTTTGTTGCCTCATATCTCCCGACTGGGTGGACCGATCTTGATGATTTTTTTTTAAATGAAAGGTGGTGCTCGTCATAGGGTCCCATTTTTTTTAAATCCAGTTCTGATGATGGCATCCATGAGAAAACCGGATAAGTGTTAAATTTGCATTAAGCATGTGCGCGACAAATGGACGAATAATTCTTTTCTTTATTGGAAAGGATATACTTCAAGGGTTGTTTCGTGATAGTTTGATTATGGATTCCATGACAAAGTGACGAAACTCTTCAATTCTTAGGAGCAAATGAACGATACTCGGCATAATCTTCTATAGGCTATCCAGATATTTGAGTTGGCTACCGTAACTTCGGTATGGTCAAGTGCTAATCATAGTTAAATATGAATATCAATGGATCTCCTCAACGGCTTACAGTCAAGGTGCGGCTTAAGTCAGAAAATATAAGTGTCTGTAATCAAATAGCAATGAGCTTGCGTTTGTTGCTACATTGCAACAGGTTTACTTCAGAATCACTAAAAATCAAAAAATAAAGAAGAACGAAGAACACTATAAAAGAATACGCAAATATTTCTTACTTTTTAGAGCAAATTAATATATTTGTAAGTATGTTTTGAAGGCGGCTCATTTTTTGTTAAAATTTTTATTTATTACTTCAATAAGTATTCCTATAACACGTTTTTACCCTCAAGTGTACCAAAGGGAGAGCGTATACAAATTATTTATATAAACGTGTCGAGTCAGCAAAATGTGTAACGCTCATGTCAAAAGTTACGTGACGTGCAGTTGTTCTGTTCCCTTGAGGGTGTATAACTTCATCATTTGAGATGATCTAACTCGTTTGTGCGAATTGCAATTTCACCCTTTTGGTTACACCAGAAGGGCCATTTTCCTATAATTCTTTACATTCGTATGATGGCATTTTTTGGAACGCTGTAGGGTTACCAGTTTTACTGTTTATAAATTGTTTGTTATATGAACTTGGTTTTATACACCGACGTTGTTATATTCGTCATCAGTTCGTCCTTCCTGGTCACAGGTTTTATCTACTGTCAGTCTTTATACACGTGCAGTCTGTGGACCAGCTATACGCAGAGGACCTATAGTGCCTTGAGAGTTCAGTATTGAGGGCGGTGTTGGGGATGCCGTGGAGTTGCAGTGCATCAGCAATGTTTGCGGATGCAAGAGTGGATGATTTCTACGCGATCATCCGCAAACGTGCTGCGTCATTGATGATTAGGTTGATAGGTAGCACCAACATCCAACTGCCTCATTGGTCTAGTGGTTAGCATATTCGACTACAGACATGAGGTCCTGGGTTCGAGTCCCGGGTCGGGCCAATCCAAAAATGGATATTGAGTTTTCTATCAAGATTTTCTCAATATTTGCCCGAAGTTGGGAAGTTGGCGGTGTGATCCACTCCCGTGCCTCAGAGAGCACGTTAAGCCGTCGATCCTGCGCCTGACCTCTCTCTGGTCGTGTCGGATTCCCGTCACATCGGACTATGAGAGTGAAGGAATAGAGAGTGCACTTGTGTACTTTGCCTACCAATCCGCAGTGGAGCAGCGTGGTGAGTCTATGCTCTAAAAACCCTCGCTCCTCGGAGTGAGTAGGCCTGTGCCCAGCAGTCGGAGGTTAATGGGCTGCTACTTACTTACTTACTTACCAACATCCTCCTCAGCACGTGGGCCAACAAGGGTGTACATACCGAGCTTGGGAGAGCCACGTCGAGCGGCCTAACTATAAGGCCAAAAGTATTGTAAGTTCTAGTACACAAGACATACTAACATAGTTTAAGGTTGTATTACTAACAATATCTTTCGTATTTTTCGTATTCTTTGTGTTTTTATCATTTTGTATTAAGTAAAGCTATATGGACACATTGACGGCCTGAAATAAAAATTATTATTATTATAACGCACTCGTCATTCATTTAACAGCTTATTCCTCAAGTCAAGCGTGCCTAAAGAAGTTTGACTTTAAAACTTATTATGTTCAATTACGTTCCCCCAATCACACTTTTCGTAACGTCACGTATTCACCAGCTTACATCCCAAGTCAAGCGTGCTGTTAGTCTCGGGGCCTCAGTGCTTAAAAAAATACTACACTAGCTAGAAACGTAGTTTTATTAAATCTTTATGTAATTTTAGAATTTTCACAACTCTCACTTTGTTCGACGACTCACAAGGAACTTCAAAAGGCCTATCAGCAACTATAACGGTCAGGACCTTATTACTAGTCCAGACCGGCAGACAAAAACCAGGTCTGTAGTCTTGGACAGTAATTCGACTAAGTACCAAAACGACTAACTGTTTGAGCTAGAGTTTTCATAGCAATATATCGCTGGCTGATCACTGACAATCTGTGTCAGTCAATAGTTGCAGATCAGCGTTATTAATCAGGAATTTAAGGATGTAACAGTGCGTAAAGAAGTTTTACTGTAAAATTTGTTATGTTCGCCATCCATTCGTCTCGCCCGAACACACTTTTCGTAACGCTCTCGTGACGTATTTACCATCTTACTCCTCCAGTCAATCGTGTGTCAGGAATGAGCAATAATTAGTAATTTCATATTATGTTCATTATTTTAACAATTTTTTTTAATTAAAAAAGAAAACCTTTATAAAATTTATTGTCAAAGGCTCTAACACTGGTTCGGTATTTAGCTAACTATTACCCTTTTCTATCCATATTATATTTAATATAAAAATACAACTGCATCTTCAACATTCATTTTCATTAAATATAAACACATTTATCATTAATAAGAAAACACTTTTAATTTAAAGAAATACACTTAGATTCGCATCGCAGAGCTGCCCGATTTACCGACACAAATAACTTAAAACTCAATAACTGGTAGGTAACGTAGGTTAAAAACTGAGAACTGAACTAATTTCTATGATACATAGCTTTATATAACATTTATCTAATGAGGCCATTAAGAAACTACCACACCCTGTTAGTTTTTAGTAGTTGCAATTGATCTAAGTAATTCTAATCATTTATAAAAATATTAGAACAATTCTATAGCAAATTGGCATCATCTACAATGTTTACAAAACTCACCAAAGGGAAGGCCTTCGTATCTAAAAATAGGATTTAGTCAAATGACGAACCGTATCCTTTATTTAAAATATTATTTTATTTCAAATAAATATATAATAAATATATCACGTGCCTAAAGATGTTTAACTTCAAAAATTGAAGCAATAGACAACCCTGTTGATCTCAAGTGCCATCTTAGCACATTAAGTCACGTCAGTGTCAGGTTGACCCGAATCACAAATAAATGGGCGGCGAATCGATTGCTTTGTGCAGGGATCCGGAAAAATCCCCTCGTTTAAAATTTACATATTTCTCCTCGGCGACTTCGTTATTAAATATTCTGATGGAAAATCTATCTTTACATACAGTGGAAACTCGATAAACGAAATAATTGTCGTTATTCAGCCCATTTTCGAAAATATATCTCTTAACAAGCCTTTACCCATGTAAATCTTATTCATATTACGAAAGGATACTTACTTCGCTTTTACCCTTCACTCTCATAGGCCTCCAAAGATCAGGCGCAGGACCGACGGCTTAACGTGCTCTCCGAGGCTCGGTGATGAAGCACACCGCAAACTTCCCAATTTCGGGAAAATATTGAAAAAATCTTAATAGAAAACTCAATATCGACTCGAACCCAGGACCTCACTACTCCTAACCAATGAAAGGAAGTTTAAGAGGCAAGGACCATGACCAATGTCAAATCAAAGCGTGATGAGTAAAGGAAATCTTTCAGTAAGTTTCGCTAACATCCGGATCCCGTGGGAATATGGGAAAACACGTTCTTAATAAGAGACTACGTCGCGAGAGATCGATCTCGCACTAAGTGATCGTTTTTCTTTACATATTCGAACTCTTTGGAAATAGGAGTAAATTCTTAGTGAGCGTCTACGTTGTCTACGTTAAATATCCTTTATCAGGCTCTAGACTATCTATGTACCAAATTTCATTTAAATCAGTTCAATAGTTTTAGCGTAAAAGCACGACAAACAAACAGTTTCTTTTGCATTTATATACGAATAAGGATTTGGAGGGTGTATTCAGACATATTTCTTTTATTTCAAATATTTTAAGATGATCTAATAAAAACAATGACAGATTGTAATGCCATATTCTACAGGTGAAGTTTCAGAAATCATTTGTCGAGTTGAGCATACGCATTTATAATAAGATAGAGCAATCAGTTTTGTATTTGCCTTTACATAATTTTAAGAAATACATCAAAAACATCCTTTTTCAAAAACACAAAATCTATATTTAAAAGAGTAACCCCTGTCTTTTGCTATTTATATATATGTTGGAGAATAAGAGAGAACGGAGAAGCATAAAGCACAGGGGCGTAGGGTTCTCAGCCGACGTCGTTATTAATTGGATCCATTATTTAATTTCTTATCCTGTGGGCGTTCGTGGGTTTTGTTGTTGCAATCAAACACTTTGTTAATTAACTCGGATTATAATGTTCAATCACTTAATGTTCCCGATATCAATTTACACAAACTCATTAACACTAATAGCTAGGAACGCGACAGTTTCAACTATCGACCACTCCGGCTGACCGCCACTCGAGAACTGTTGAGACTCGCCGGACTGCCACTTATTGACTCTGCCTCCACGCCAATACATAGATGGCGCCAGCGTTCCACAGACCTTAGCACTCCGACATATATATGTCGGAGAATAAGAGAGAAAACGGAGAAGCATAAAGTACAGGGGCGCAGGGTTCTCTACCGACGTCGTTTTTAATTGGATCCATTATTTAATTTCTTATCCTGTGGGCGTTCGTGGGTTTTGTTGTTGCAATCAAACACTTTGTTAATTAGCTCGGATTATAATGTTCAATCACTTAATGTTCCCGGTATAAATTTACACAAACTCATTAACACTAATAGCTAGGAACGCGACAGTTCCAACACTGCCGAAAGACGGGCCGGACTGCCACTAATTGACTCTGCCCCCACGCTGATACACAGATGGCGCCAGCGATCCACAGACTTGCACTCCGACATATATAGTGTGTGTGTGTGTGTGTGTGTGTGTTTATGTGTATTTAGATGTTTATCTCTATATATACGTAACCAGCAGACAACAATTTCATGCTGTGCTTACACGCTTAGAGTTACGATTAAGGTTAGAACATTGTTTGTATTTGTATTTTACATGTCAGACAATAATTGTAACAAGTTGTGTTTGCATAATAATTAAATAAATAAAAACGTACGAGAATGCGATATCTAAAGCAATATGGCGTCTTAAAACTTTTGGCATAATTTGGCAAGCAAGCGTGCGAATGACAGAAATATCCAGCTATTTACGGACAGACACGCCTCCGAACTCCAATTATTGTACGTGATCGAAATAAATTGGTCAAGTTTGTATCCTTGCACTAAAAACAGATATAATTTTGTAATGTACCGTTTAAAATCATCACCATTTATAGCTGTTAGAACCACGAGATCCGTTATACTCTTCCTTTGATCCAACCAACGTGTAGTCGAGCGATTTCTTGGTCCTTTTCCTTCGAACTTTCCTACTACAAACAGCTTCTCCACGACCTGCTTCCACGTCTGTCTATTTTCAGCTTTTTTTAGAACTTTTGGAAGTACTGCTAAGCTCTTTATTTGGTCAGACCAATAGGTAGTGCAGTGGGCTCTTGGTCCTTTTCTTTCGAGCTTTCCTACCACAACTAGTTTCTTTACGAGGAGCTTCCGTGTCTGTCTATCATTGGCTTCTTTTAGGGCTGTTGGAAGTAATGCTCAACTCTTTATTTGGTCAGACCAACGGGTAATTAAGCGTAATCTTAGTCCGTTTTCCTCGATCTTTCCTACCACAACCAGTTTCTGCATGAGCTGCTTCCATGGCTGTCTAACCTCGGTTTATTTTAGGGCTGTTGGAAGTACCGTTATACTCTTTATTTGATCAGACCAACGGGTAATTAAGCGAAATCTTAGTCCGTTTCCCTCGATCTTTCCTACCACAACCAATTTCTTCATGAGCTGCTTCAATGTATGTCTATTCTTGGCTTCTTTTAGGGCTATTGGAAGTACTGTTATACTTTTTATTTGGTTAGACCAACGGGTAGTTGAGTGGATTCTTGCTCCTTTTCCTAAGAGCTTTCCTACTACCACCAGCTTCTGCATGAGCTGCTTCCATGGCTGTCTAACCTCGGTTTATTTTAGGGCTGTTGGAAGTACCGTTATACTCTTTATTTGATCAGACCAACGGGTAATTAAGCGAAATCTTAGTCCTTTTCCCTCGATCTTTCCAACCACAACCAATTTCTTCATGAGCTGCTTCAATGTCTGTCTATTCTTGGCTTCTTTTAGGGCTATTAGAAGTACTGTTATACTTTTTATTTGGTTAGACCAACGGGTAGTTGAGTGGATTCTTGTTCCTTTTCCTAAGAGCTTTCCTACCACAACCAATTTCTTCACGAGATGTTTCACATCTGTCTATCCTTGGCTTCTTTTAGGTCTATTGGAAGTACTATTATACTTTTTATTTGGTCAGACCAACGGGTAGTTGAGTGGACTTTTGGTCCTTTTCTTTCGAGCTTTCCTACCGCAAAATGTTTTTCCACGAGTGACTTCCATGTCTGTCTATCCTGGGCTTCTTTCAGGGCTGTTGGAAGTACTATTATGCTCTTGATTTAGTTTGACTAACGTGTAGTTCTGCGACCTCCTTGGTTTTTTCCTTCGAACCTTAATACCACAACCAGTTTCACCATGTCATCTGGTTTTCTTCGGGTGATATGACTAAAATAGTGCAGTACTCTTACTGTATCACCTAAATTAATGAAAATCAGAATATTCTTTATTAAAAAGCAGTTCTGAATAGTCAATAGTTTGTTAGAATATATTTTAAATTACCCCATCGTATCGAATTTTCTTACCTGCCTCTATCGTCTAGGGAATACCGTCGTGGAGTTTTTTTTTAGCTTTATAAAAGAGGAATTATACTGCCATAGATTGTTTTGTTACATCTCTAAGTGATTAGATTGCGTTTTGAATGAAGTCTCACTAATAGATTCCTTTTTAACCGACTTCAAAAAAAGGAGGAGACTATAAATTCGTCTGTATTTTTTTTATGTTTGTTATCTCATATCTTCCGACTGGGTGGAGCGATCTTAATGATTTTTTTTTAATGAAAGGTGGTGCTCGTTATAGAGTCCCATTTTTTTAAAATCTAGTTCTGATGATGGCATCCATGAGAAAACCGGATAACTCTTATATTTGCAATAACTCAAGATCACGCCAACCGATTTCGATGATTCTTTTTTTATTAGAAAGGATAATTACTTCAAAGGTTGATTTTGTGATAGTTTGGTTAGGTTCTGATGATATAATCCATGACAAAGTGACGGAACTCTTCAATTCATAGAAGCAATTCAACGATACTCGGCAGAATCTTCTATAAGCTATCCAGATATTTGAGTTGCCTACCGTAACTTTGGTATGATCAATTGCTAGTCGTAGTTAAATATGAAGATCAATGGAACTCCTCAACGGCTTACAGTAAGGGTGCGATTTATGGCTGAATATATAACTGTCTGTAATCAAATGGCAATGAACTTACGTTTGTTTGCTGCATTGCAATATTTGAAAGGTGAATTATGTGTGAAGCGGTGGTAGCAGAGTCTGGGGGAAGGGGAACTTTTGCGTATTAGTGTTGTGCTCGATTACATGGTGACTGGTGGACGCCGACTTCAAATATAAGAATACGAAGAACACCATAAAAGAATACGCAATTATTTCTTACTTCTGAGAGCATATTAATATATTTGTAAGTTTGTTTTGAAGGCGGTTTTATTTTTTTGGGGAAATTTTTATTTATTTCTTACACTTCCAACAATTATCGTTATATTTCAACCCATTTACACAAAACCTTGACAAATATATACGAAAATCTTTCTAAAGAATCCCTCTAGCTATCGATGAGGACCAAATGAAAATATGTACAGTTAAGTGTATTAATGTGACATTAATAAACTTAACTGTACATATTTAAGTAAGAAATAGTGTGATAAGAGAACGTTGTGGTATAAAAGAAGACGAAGTGACTAAAATCGAGAAAGGTATGCTTAGATGGTTTGGGCATGTAGAGAGAATGAGTGAAAGGAGACTGACAAAATGGATTTATGAATCACGAGTGAATGCGAAAGTTGGAAGGGGAAGACCAAGGCGAACGTTCATGGACCAAATCCAGGATATATTAAATAACGGCCAGGTCAAGAGTACTCTAAACCGACAAACTTGCATAAAAGGTAAGAAGCGAAGGAGATATCCAAGGATCGTGGCAAGTGGAAGGACGTGATCTCTACCTATCCCTATGGGAATGAGGCGTGATGCTATGTATGTATGTAAGTGTATTAATAACACACAGCAGCGGTAGTAGCTACTAATATCTGGATTCAATTCTGTATACGCAATCACAGGCTAAAACTAGTTATAAACTAAAGGCAAAAGCAGGCTATAAATATCAGAAAATATCACACCTATGATAGCTTACGCATAAAGTAGATACTATATGATATCAGGTGTTATTCGCAAACATTCTCTTTACACTTTGTATTACGAGCTGTTGAAAATATCATTTATAAATATCATAGATAAAATTAAACCATATTGCCATTGAAATAAGGTTCAAATTACATTAATCTATCAGTTTAAAACGCGAAGTAGAAACAACTGTTTATGCTACAATATTCATTGAAAATTATACCTTAACGTGAATGATATAAGGTACATTTTAATTTAATGGGAACAAACATTGACATTCTCCATTAATTCCAGTCCCATTGTTCATTGGTTTCATAATCACCTATTTTGCATATGCTTATAAAGATTTTTTTCTATTTTCTTCCTATTTTATAGAGATAGAGATATTCGGAACAAAGGATGACCAAAATATCAGCGTTAGATAGGCTTTATGCTATATATCATCAGGAGAACACCGAAGATGTTAAAAAAGAATTTTTAAAAATCTAGTTGTTTTTCTTTCGATTGCTTCCGCTGCGTGTGCCACGTAAATGGTTAAAGTTTCGTAAAAATCATGTATGACAGAAATGTTCCTCTTTAGAACTTCTAAAAAAGATTCTTCTACACTATAAGTCTATCTTTTGAGTGGGACTCACTATAACCCTTCTTTTGTGTTAAACCAAATTTGTTCCATCTTTCTCTAGTATCGGGAACTAGGCGTTGAAGAGCTAGAAAAATCTAAAATTCCTACTCAATCCTCATAAAATATAAAATTTTCAGTAATTAGTCTCAAGGCAATCGTAAATCCTGTGAATTGTGCCAAAAAATTAAATTGCCCAACTAATTTTCGGCATGAAAATATGAATAATGGGACGTAATTAAAAAAAAATAATTTATTAAAGCACCTTAATTGTAGCTTCGATATTTCTTTGGCAAATGAAAGTTCATTTGTGTTTGAGTCAGATGTTAATTAATTTTGTTATTTTCATATAAAAATGTATAAAATCTTTACAAAATTTATTTTGAGTGATTGAAATCGTTTCTAGTATTACTCTTATAAATTAGGCCTATATACGAGTACACTCATATGTTAGATGTGACTGGCAAACGTTTGGTTAGTAACGAGTAAAAGCGTTTCGCGGGATTATCTTTATTTTTATTAAATTTACAATATATTTATCACATTTCACCAGTTATCTATGTATATATTATTGTATTTTAACAAAATCTAATACTAATAAACTCTACATAAAATTATAAAGTGAACGAAACTATTCTATATCAAATATAAAAGAAATATATAGAAGTCATGTTTGTTGCAACTTTATGGCGGAAAAATATGAATTCTTAATAGAATTTCAGTTATTTATTACTTTTATAAATTACCTCTTATCAAATTAGGCCTCAATACAATCACGTCTGATGTGACTGGCTAACTATTATATATCAATTGTAACAGAAATAATCAAAAGTCACATTTGTTCCAAATTTATAGCGAAAAATATGTATTACTAATAGAATTTACTATTATAAATCATATTAGGTCTAAATAGACCCATATGTCAGATGTGGCTGGCAAACGTTCGGTTAGCAACAAGTAAGCGCTTCGCGGTCTTTTCTTTATTTTTATTGAAATTACCATATATTTATCTATTTCCAAGAAATATATTATAGGAATCTATTGCAATGAAACAATTAAATGTCATTTTTGTTTCAAATTTATCACGACAAGATATAAAATACTGATAGAATTTCAGTTATTTTCGCAATTATAGTAGTTCATATTTATATAGATTAATGCAGATTATAAACTCCTGCGTTGAAGAGAATGTAATTATGTTCACTAATGTAGGTTATTAATGAACCTTTCAGAGCTCCACTAGCTGCTCTCGCTAGAAATTTTAGCGCATAATTAAGTTGATATAAATTTTGATTTTCGGTATAACTGTAGTTTGGGGACAATTAAGGCACATAATTTAAGATTTTACGTAATGTTTTTAAAGGATATTTATTTAAAAATTGACTTGTTTGTGTAACAACAGCTTTGTATAAAGGTTTTACTTTATGGCACTGAGTAGTATATTTCAGCAAATAATAGATGACTTACTCTTGACGAGATCTTAAAAACTATAGCCCTTATTGACTTGAAATTCAGTACAGATATTCCTTACGTTGTGTAGATGCTCATTAAGAATGGTTTTTCTTATATTTCTAAGGAATCAGGATATATAAACCTAAAACTCATCCATCCATAATAATATTTACAAAGCTAGTCGCCCGAATGATTGCCGTTAGCAATCATTATTATTTTATTTGTTGGATTTCTAGTAAATTTGTAATAACATCAGTAAACCATGTGGTATATCCGGTTTAAGGCTATTCCGGAAATTCTCAAATTTAGTGAAAACTTCTGTTCTGACTGTGATTGGTGGGCTTATTATTTTTAAGTAAGGAGTTTTACAGGGGGGGTACAAGAAATGTAGCACAAGAGTATGAAGGAACAGTAAACAGTTCTCAGTTTGTATTACCGTTATTTTGTGTTTTAAATCATTGAAAGTGTGTAATATAATAATGAAGAACCGGAGTATATTATCACATAACCTAAAAATTAGTGAGCGACTCTAAAGGATCGAAATATATAAGCAAAAAATTGTCTCGTCGCGAATTCTTCAAAGCTTGATTTACCCTGATTGAGTTGAAATTACTAAAATACCTTCTCGTGATGAATATACTTATCGAGAACGCGTCATTGTATGTATTCACGTGATCAGGAACTAATAAGGAGACAAGGGGAAGATCAGCAATAAGGAAAATATAATATTATATATTAAATTGCCCACAAGAACCGCGATCCATCTAATGAGATAGATACGTGAATTTTTGTAATGAAGTTTTGAATAGAGTCTGTGCCCAGCATTAGGACTTTAATAGGCTGCTAAATCCTCCCTTAGATGACCTACTTATATTTGATGATTAATAAGATCTATGCCCAGTAGTGGGACTAAAACAGTCTGCTGCAAGCCTCCCTTAGTTGACCCACTTATATTTGATGAGTAATGAAGTCTGTGCCCAGCAGTGTGACGTTACCAGACTGCTGCATACCTCCCTTAGATGACCTACTTATATTTGAGGAGTAATAAGGTGTATGCCCAGCAGTGGGACGCTACTAGGCTGCTACATACCTTCATTAGATGACCTACTTATATTTGATGAGTAATAAGATCTGAGCCTAGCAGTGGGATGCTAACAGGCTGTTACACACCTCCATTAGATGACCTACTTATTTTTGATGATTAATGAGGTCTGTATCCAGCAGTGGGACTTTAACAGGCTGCTACACACTTCCCTTAGATGATCTACTTATGTTTTAGGATATTTATCGATGAATATTGAGATTTGTGCCCAGGAGTGGTACGATAACAGGCTACATACCTCTCTGAGATGACCTTCATATATTATAGAATATATTTGATGACTAATGAGGTCTATGACCAGCAGTGGGACGTTATTATGACGCTAAATACCTACATTAAATCGCCCAGAATATATTTTTAGAACATGTTTGTACATCCAGTTGTTTATCCTCATGTCATCTGTCTTCGTAACTAGGGTCTACCTGCCTACGCTAATCCTCCTCAAATTTGTGTACATAAATACCTCGTATATTATCTTTTATGAGTTATGTTTAGGCTTTGTTGGATATCCAGGACATCTTTATAAATATATAGCAGCGTTTATAATATGGGAATAAAAACAGAGGTAATATATCTTTATTATTATTGATAGATTACTTGTTTGTAATTTTACCCGATGGTATGTGAAATATGATAACGAATTTTGTTATTTAGCAGCGTTTCTTTTTTAGTATCTTTGTAACTAGCTACGACCAAAGCCACCGACCAGTCTGAACCTGATTGACTGAAAATAAAAGCAATTTGTTAAACTTATTTAGACGTAAGGACGACTGTTATGTATATATCCTTGAAGGATATACAACACTTCATTACTTTATCAATTTATTCAATTATAACAATACAAAACATCGTCATTATTCAGTATTTCAGCAATTGAGCTTAAAACACAGTTCGCACACTAGATTACAAAGCATCCTCATTAAATGAGACCATCCTATTTATAGCACTTTGTATATCGGGTATAATAACAATAAACTTGTAATGCCTTATTTTAAGGTGAAGAGTGTTCAGAAATGCTTTGGTGAGTTGAACATACACATTTTTACAAGATACCCAAATCACTTCTGGGTTTGCCTCCAAATAGTTTTAAGAAACATGTTAAAAATGTCTAATTACAAAAGGCATATCGTAATTTTGAAGATTATTTAAGCAACAAATATGTTTGGACCTAATTTCACATGAAAGCTTAACACATTGCAACATACAAAAACTATATTTAAAAGAGTAACCATTCACTTTCTGAAACGGTGGTAGATGTTACCAACGGACAAACTAATGACGCAAGCAAAAATTAAGTACCTCTTTTTCATCAATTTTGGGACTTTTGTCCACAAAACACGTCAGCCTTATCGTAGTTTCGCTTTTATATGTATAAATCATTGATTTCTGATGTTGGACTAATCAGAATGCTCTGCAGTAATAATAATAATAAAAGGACTTTATTTACCAAACATGCAAAANTAATACATATCATTTAACTCTCACCCAATTACTTTCCAATTTCTGCATGTTTAGAAGCCATTGTTTACATTTGCCTTTAAATGTTGTTGGTGATTTATACGCTCTAAGCTAAGGTGGTATATCGTAGGCCAATATCAAAACAATTTAGACCATAGAATAACGCTTTTTTAACCGACTTTACAAAAAGGAGGAGATTATCAATTCGTCTGTATTTTTTTTATGTTTGTTACCTCATATCTTCCGACTGGGTGGACCGATCTTGATGATTTTTTTTAAATCAAAGGTGGTGCTCGTCATAGGGTCCCATTTGTTTTTAAATCCAGTTCTGACGATGGATGGTTCTGACGAATAACTCAAGATCACGCCAACCGATTTCGATGATTCTTTTTTTATTGAAAAGCATATACTTCAAGGGTTGTTTTGTGATAGTTTGGTTAGGTTCTGATGATGGAATCCATGACAAAGTGACGGAACAACGGTAAAGTAAATCAACGATACTTAGCAGAACTATTAAAAAACAGCTTTTGAAGTATATCATTTCTGATAAAAAAAGAATCATTGAAATCGGTTGGCGTGATCTTGAGTTATTCGTCCATTTGTCGCACACATGCTTACGCAAATTTAAGACTTATCCGGTTTTCTCATGGATGCCATCATCAGAACTGGTTTAAAAAAAATGGACCACCTTTCCTTTAAAAAAAAACTATTAAGATCGGTCCACCCAGTCGGGAGATATGAGGTAACAAACATTTTAAAAAATACAGACGAATTGATAACCTCCTCCTTTTTTTGAAGTCGGTTAAAAACAGACACTAATTCTTCTTACTAAATTTCACCTCATAAGTACATTGCGAAATCTCAGATTTTTCTTTTCTTTGTTTCTTAATTCTTACTTCTGTATATCTTCTCTGTTATTCCAAATATTATATAGTTATTTGTGAAATCCGTAATTGGCCTTATTTTAAGTATATTAAGTATTCTATGTAACAACTTGTTAAAACGCTGTTGGATTACCAATAAATAAATAGCGGGTTGTAAACGATTGTCCATCGTTCCGATATCACATACACCCTAGGAGATGCTGTACATCTTCTAGAGATCTATAGAGTGCAGTTTGGTGTAGCCGTTTTTTAAAAAGAAATAGGCAAATTTATTACAGGGGTAGTGCCTGGACCGTAACTTGAAAGCTACCTTAGTATGGTTTCTATCTAAGCTAGCATGTCCAAACCAGGGAAGTTGCACAGGCCTTTTTTCACTTAAATCAGTGATTATCAAACTTATTTCTTTTATCGCCCTCTTTGAATCTGAATTCTTTTTAGCGCCCCCCATATTTATACACCCCTAAAACTTAACTAAAGTAGCAGCCTATTAACGTCCTACTGCTGGGCACAGGCTTCCTTACTCATAGACAGGTTTTTCAGAGCATAAACCCACCACGCTGCTCCACTGTAGATTAGCAGGCACAGTACACAAGTGCACTCTCTATTCTCATGGTCTGATGTGAGAGATCCGACACGCTCTTCGGGAAAATATTGAGAAAATCTTAATAGAAAACTCGAACTTAATCGAACCCAGGACCTTATGTTACAGACATGCTAACCACTAGACCAATGACACAGTCAGGGCAATTTCATTACTTTAATTAATTTAGTTCTGATGTTTAAACTTACATTCTAAACTAGAATTTTAATAAAATAAAAAAAAAACTATTTTAATAAATGTGTAATCAGTTTTCGTTTTTATACTAATAAACCCACGTTCACATAAATATGATGATGGGAATGCTATCAAACATCGTTCAACAATATATCCAGGTGATTTTATCGAAATTAAAAATACTATATAATGTAAATGAAATTACAAATTATACATCGCTCTAACACAGATCAATATTATTTCTGGGCCCCTTCACGCCTCCCTCTTTGTTTCAAAAGACCCCAAGGGGAAACCCCCACTTTGAGAAAGACTGACTTTGTTATTATTGCGGACACTTTAAAGCTTGACTGTAATCTCATCTGATGGTTAGTGAAGATACAGTTACGGTTTCTACACAGCATCGTAACAGAAATCTCATTGTTTTGGCGGTATGTCTTTGCTGGTAGGGTGGTAACTAGCCATGGCGCAAGCCTCCCACCAGACCAGACACAGACATATAAGAAAATGAAATTTCCCAAATTCGAACTGCCGGGGATCGAACCCGGGACCTCTGTTAGTAAGGCGAGTATTCGCACCACTGCTCCAGCAAGGCCGTCGCTTACTTAACTTTTTGTTTTGAAGTGTAAACTTACATCCGGGAGTGTGGGACTCGCTGGTCGTACCAGGATACCCACTAAAACCTAGCGGAACCCTCTTCATCCAAATGTTGGGGTCCAGATGTTCGTTGACGCATTACGCTCTGACGAATCCGACTTAAGGGTTTATTTTAGTTGAGGGAGCGCAGGCGTGCAAAATTACGCCTTTTAGCGCCCCCCCTTCCTCTGGCGAGAGGGAGAAGCGTCTGCCATAACCTCCCTTTGCCTATTTAGTGACTGCAAGATGGCAGCCTCGCATAAGGATGTCACTGCTCTCGAACTTGAATCATCGCCAATCACAGCGCCCACAATGCTTGGGAATGAGAGGTCACTCCCAATCAGCGATATCAAGATCTGACGTTGGGGTCCCCAAACCTGCAATTTGCTACTGTGTCGACGGCCGCCCCACAAATACGGCAAGCAGGCGTCTCTTCGCAGCCTACAATCTGGCGCAGATACTTGCCGAAGCAACCATGCTCAGTTAACACCTTTTTTTTGTCGAGACGGGAAAACAAATCCTTCATAAGATACCGGGACGCCGCGGAGACGTCTTTTTACCGGTTATGCCGGACTCCTACCGGCTAAAAACGACCCGCCTTCCTACGCACTGTCACAATTGGCGACGCGACAGGTTAGCTCTAGAGTAAAACTAAGCACGCCGCCGTGACGCCCCTGGGAGGGGCACCTACCTTGATCCGAAGGATCGAGCTATCTATGGGGCAGCGCGGAGGTGCGCCGCCCGACAACCTACGGGCCTCACTCAGCGGGACAACGGCACCCGCGGTCCGCCATCCGAGAGGCTAGTTCTAAGGGGGGATATGGCGGTCGTGAGCCGCGCGTCGTTGCCCCGTCGGAGGGCGTGGGCAGCGGGATCCGCTTTCCAACGCCACTCCGCGGCCTCCTTCAGCGTCATCACCTCGTCGCTAAAGGAAGCCACCGCATTACAACACTCCTTCCGCTCCACCATTGCTCTCACGACGGTGGGCAGAGACAGGTCGGTCGACCCTAATACGGCCACTAGGGCAGATCTCTGCTCATCCCAACTGGGGCACACCGCAACCGTGTCAACAGCGGATCCACACGCGTGGCATTCCTCGGTCCAGTTAACACCTGCACCAACCTGTAGGTTATCCTACCGTGCCCCCCTGGCAAGCCAATCTTTCAATAATGGACGCACCGCTGCAACCGTGGCCACACCTGCAGATGGAGACCCAAGGTCCTCCTTACACCTTTCAAAAGGTTCGCTTACTTAGCTTACAGAGACTTAAATTAACAATTTAATTTATTGTTACACATTTTATGATGTGTGGACACCGTGTGCACGGCACAACGACGCTAACAATATTGTGCACGACACTACAACGTGTCCAATGACATTAAGCCTTCTAAAGGTTATATATTCCGTGTGAACGTTCGTAGCGCTACGCCGTAGCATTGTAGCCGCTACGTTACCCGTAGGCGATAACTTTGTAAGTGACGTCACATCGCGTCTGACGTACTACGAGAATAACTTTTATGCGATATTCATCACAATGTTTCTTTGCAAGTAATGTTTTTCTTCTTTCTTCACGCTGGGAAATACCTTTACGCCTGCCTCATTGGTCTAGTGGTTAGCATGTTCGACTACAGACATGAGGTCCTGGGTTCGAGTCCCAGGTCGGCCCAATTCAAAACCAATATTGATAAATAAATTATTCAGCCACAAAATCATTCAGAAGTAAAAAATAGACTAAATTAATTATCTGTGTTCCCAAAACAATTATTATTTTATAGACTCAAGAAGAAGTCACCGACACAGTCCTGCGAATCGCGAACCTGAAGTGGCAATGGGCGGGGCACATAGTCCGAAGGACCGATGGACGTTGGGGGCCTAAGGTGCTGGAGTGGCGACCCCGCACCGGACGACGCAGTGTAGGAAGACCCCCACAAGGTTGACCGACGACATAAAGAGGGTCGCCGGTAGCTGCTGGAGCAAGGCGGCGCAAGATCGGACCTTGTGGACGTCATTACGTGAGACCTATGTCCAGCAGTGGCCGTCTAACGGTTGAAGCGACGACGACGACGAGACTCAAGAATACAATTTGGTCTTGGGAATCCGGGTGTCTTAACTAACCTTACAGGGAAAAAGGAAAGAAAATCTTAATATTTACATACACGTGACTGAACGGGGTGTTGCCTCAGCATAGATGCTCCAGTCACAGGACTGCAGGGCTGATTTCAGGCATAACCCATGGGGACTGCGTGGACTGATTGAGAGTCTGTGTGTGGAAACATGTGTAGGTGTGTTTTGTTTGCATACATGCGTGTGTGTCTGTACTGTACAAATGTCAAGTCGTATAAAAATTCAATCAAACGCAGAATCTGGTGCTGAAAAATATGCCGCTTTACTTTTAGATGGTTTGGGCATGTAGAGAGAACGAATGAAAGGAGACTGACAAAAAGGATTTAAGAGTCAATAGTGAATTCGAAAGTTTGAAGGGGAAGACCAAGGCGAACGTTCCAGGACCAAATCCAGGACATTTGAAATAAGGGCCAGATCAAGAATACTCTAAACCGACGAACTTGTATGAAAGGTTTAATGAGAATGAAAGAAGCGAAGGAGATATGCAAGGATCGTGGCAAGTGGAAGGACGTGGTCTCTGCCTACCCCGAAGGGAATGAGGCGTGATGCTATGTATGTATAGTACACATGTTGATTGCATTTAATTTTTTTTTTTGAGTTTTCTATTAAGGTTTTCGCAATATTTGCCCGAAGTTGAGAAGTTGGCGTTGTGGTACACCCCCCTGTCTCGGAGAGCATGTGTAGATCCTGCGCCTGATCTCTCTCTGATCGTATCACATCGGACCATGAGAGTGAAGGAATAGAGAGTGCACTTGTGTACTATGTCTGCCAATACGCAGTGTAGCAGCATGGTGATCTATACTCCAAAAACCCTCTCTCATATGAGTGAGGAGGCCTGTGCCCAGCAGTGCGTCATTAAGAAAACTCATTCAGTTTTCTTTTAATAAAAGAAATCGTTCTACAATTTGATGTACTACTTAGAAGATAAAAAATCAAATGAATAAAATAAAAACATACCGAAAAGATGATGAGAAAAGAAAGGATACCGTCTGAGTTTGTTATGGTCTCTTCTCAAGAAAGGATGCATAAGAACCCTCGTAACTTTTGATTCGTTATATTAGTCACGTTTTCTGAATCACACTGCTACACAAATTTATACTTAAGCAAAAATTTAACTTCATTCACGATGTGTAAAGAATAAACGTTTTTTCTTTCTTTGCTAACTGAGGCGCCGGGTTCGATCCCTGGTAGAGAATTTAAGAAATTGCATTTCCTAATTCATCTGAGTCTGGACTGGAGGCTAGTTACCACCCTACCAACAATGACGTACTGGCAAACAAGGTTTGTGTTCCGGTACGATGCTACACTTACATTTTAGACTGTCTCATCACTTACCATCAGATGTGAACAAAGTCAAGCGCTAACCTGTCAGCAATAAAAATAAATATTGTCTACACAAACCATGATGATCTAATGGTGAGATGTGAGGATGCTCGAAGAGAAATCACAGGTTTGAATCCGCAGACACTGATAAATTTCTTGTTATAGAAATGTAACTTACAGGCTTGATTGTGCTTTACCGTATATCACTCTGCTGTTTGGTGAAGAAGAACGTCATTAGGAAATAATCCTAATAAGGTTAATCTTTCTTTAATACCACCAGTCATCTATTGAAATAAAATGCTGTAAAAGCCTACTTGAATTTGTTCTTCTTCTTCTCTTCTTATTCGTTTCGCTCTTGACAGAGCGGTCGTGATCGTCATGAAGTAACGTAGTGGGCAGATGTTAGGCGCATGACTACCGCTCGCCATTTTTCCTTGTTCGAGGTCATCCTGCTGCATTCGTTCAATGAACCTCCCAGTACAGATTTGATTTGGTCGGTCCATCGAGTGGGTGACCTCCCACGCGGTCTTATGCCTTCCACTTTTCCTTGAACGACGAGGCGTTCGATGGACTGGTTGTCACGCCGAGAAACGTGTCCGAAGAATGTTAGAATGCGAGATTGTACTAGTGAGAATAGACGCTGTTTAATGCCGAGTTCTTGAAGTATCGAGACGTTTGTTCGAAACTCGGTCCACGAAACTCCAAGCATTCTTCTCCAGCACCACATTTCTAGAGCATCTATTTTCTGCCTTTCCACATCTCGCAGTGTCCACGTCTCAGCGTATAGAAATATGGGGAAAATAAGAGTCCTCACGAGTTTAGATTTCGTGGTCTTTGTGATGTTCCGTTTCCTCCATATTTTCTTCATCTTGTCCATCGCCGTTCTTGTTATAGCCATCCGTCGTTTGACTTCGTCAAATTGAATTTCTTAGTAAATGGATAAACATACAGCTTATTATATTGCTCATTACGTGGTCTATATTAAAAGCTAGTTTTCATTCACGCATCTCAAATAAACAAAAGCAAATATGACAATAATTTAATTTAAAAAAATGTAGCAATGCCTGTACTTTTTATATAATAGATATATAACCAAGAATACTTTATTATAATTCCTTTAATGAGAATCAAATGCAGGGCTGCTGTTGTGTAATCCGTCAATAAGAATAGTGGGTTTACATTCTGAATTCTGTCTTATATCACTAAATAGGCTTGTGACAAACAATGGGATATCTAAAGGCTGTTATTTCTTAATAATTTTACTAGCAATGGCCTCGTGATAAAATAAAGTGAAATAATATTACCAAGTGACTATATTAAGAGTGAAAATTCATCACAATTCTTCTTTAAATTGCCAATAAAGTAATATTTCCAACAAGGTTCACTTCACCAAGTTTTCAGGCAAATAAAACTTAAACAGCTTTGCACATTTAGAAATTCAATTAATTAATTAAGTGAATAAATCCGCTACGGCCTTTAAAAGCTTTGAGATTGTTGAGTATAATGTCAGACTCACTTTGAATCTCAATGAGACAGCTAATTTGCAATATTTTGTTGAATCCTTTATTAAAAGGTCACTTTACTTAGTCTAAAACTTAGTTGAAGTAACTTATACAATAAAAATATAATAAAGCTCATGTTCTACGCCATCTATTTGTGATGTTCATAAAAGTAAAAGGTAAGTAGCAGCCCATTAACGTCCCACTGCTGGGCACAGGCCTCCTCACTCATATGAGAGAGGGTATTTAGAGCATAGACCCACCACGCTGCTCCAGTGCGGATTGGCATAGTACACAAGTGCACTCTCTATTCCTTCAATCTCATAGTCCAACGTGACGGCAATCCGACACGACTGGAGAGAGATCAGGCGCAGGACCGACGGCTTAACATGCTTTCCGAGGCAAAGGGGTGAATAAAAATAAGAACGAAAATCTTAATAGAAAATTCAATATCGATCTCGAATTGGCCCGACCCAGGACTCAAACCCAGGACCTCATATCTGTAGACCAATGAGGCAGTCATTGATGTTCATAACTGACTCTTATTTAAAAATAAATGCCACTATGTCAGTCCGTATACAGGACCAAAGCTCAGGATCTATTCAACTGCAGCGTGGAGTGCGACAGGGAGACGTTATGTACCCGAAGCTCTTCGTCGCGGCGTTGGAAGACCTTTTTAAGCTAATGGAGTGGAACGAACTGGGCATCAACATAAACGGCGAGTACATCACTCATCCACGGTATGCCGACGACGTGATCATTATGACAGAGACTCTGGAAAATCTTAATACTATGCTCGATATATCGAATATCCATGTTCCGCTCCACCGAGTCCTCGTTGGGAACTCTGCTCTCGAAATTGTTGACGAGTATACATACTTGGAACATATAGTCCAGTTCGGTAGTTCCAATTTCGAGAAAGAGGTCAATACCGGATACAACTCCGTTGGGCAGTGTAGGGAAATCTACGTAAGATCTTTTCCTCCAATATCTCTCAGTGCCTGAAGACCAAAGCCTTCGAACAGTGCGTGTTGCCAAGTCACCTACTGATCGGAACGGGGTCGCTGACTATGGGCCTCATTCGAAAGCTCAAAGTTACACAGCGTGCGGATGGAGAGGGCTATGCTTGGAGAATCACTACGCGATCAAATTATAAAAGAGGAGATCTGTAGGAGAACTAAAGTCAGCGACTTAGCCTACCGAAATGCAAAGCTGAAATGGTAATGGGCAGGGCACATACTTCGCAGAACCGATGGACATTGGGGCCTGAAGTTGCTAGAGTGACGGCCTCGCACCGGAAAACGCAGCGTCGGCTGACCCTCCACCAGATGGACCGACGACATCAGGCGGGTCGCCGGCAGCCGCTGAATACAAGCGGCGCAAGATCAAGCCCAATGGAAGTCATTAAATGAGACCTTTATCCAGCAGTGGACGTCCATCGGTTGAGACAACGATGACGATGACGATGTAATTACTATATAAGCCTAGTGACGTTTATATAATGTAATATTGTTTCTTCTTACCCTCTTTCTGTATTCATAAATTTGTACATAAATATAGTTGACTTATCAAACAAATAAAAACATATTATAAATAAAAACCGCTTAACATCAAACGTCGTCTATTACAAATACAAAAAAAAAATTTATTTTAGTTTAAATTCATGAACAATAAATAAAAATTATAACAAAAAATAGAACCGCCTTCAAAACATACTTACAAATATATTCATATGGTCTAAAAAGAAAGAGATAATAGCGTATTATTTTATAGTGGTCTTCGTATTCTTATATTTGGAGTCGGCATCACAACACCGTATAAAAGAAACAACTTTACAAAGTAAAATTTACATTGATATCGTCACACCCGGGATTGAACCCACAACCTTATACGTTACAGATCGGTTATTTTGCCACCCCACTATCACCAGTCTTTTATATTGTAATCGAGCACTACACTAACACGCAAAAGTTCCCCCCCCCCCTCACACTCTGCTACCACCGCTTCACACATAATTCACCTTTTAAATATTGCAATGCAGCAACAAACGTAAGGTCATTGCCATTTGATTATAGACAGTTATATATTCTGCCATAAACCGTACCCTTACTATAAGCAGTTGAGGAGATCCATTGACCTTCATATTTAACTATGACTAGCACTTGACCATACCGAAGTTACGGTAGGTAACTCAAATATCTGGATAGCCTATAAAAGATTCTGCCGAGTATCGTTAATTTGCTCCCAAGTATTGAAGAGTTCCGTCCCTTTGTCATGGATTCCATCATCAGAGCCTAACCAAACTATCACAAAACAACTCCTGAAGTATATCCTTTAAATAAAAAAAAATAATCATCGAAATCGGTTGGCGTGATCTTGAGTTATTGGTCCTTTTGTAACGCACATGCTTAATGCAAATTTAAGACTTATCCGGTTTCTCATGGATGCCATCATCAGAACTGGATTTAAAATAGGACCCTATGACGAGCACCACCTTTCATATAAAATCATCAAGATCGGTCGACCCAGTCGAAAGATATGAGGTAACAAACTTTTTTTGAAGTCGGTTAAAAATTTGTTTGTTAACGATTGGAAATGTGAACATGCAAAATGTAAAGAGGGTGTGAGCTAATAATAATCAATCTTTATTACACCAATATATAATAACAATAGTATTTTTTTATGTAGCTTTTACATAGTCCATGTAATTATTAAAAGCTTTCAATCATTTAAAGGAAATGAAGTATAAAATAGTAATTTATTGTTTATATATTAATTTAATTTATAAAGCAGTGTAACACAAACCTGTCTTTCTGTAATATTAATGATTCCCTTTCAAAGGCGGTGGCTTTCTTAATTATCGTTCGCCCTAATGAGGGCTGGAAAGGTCCTTGGGGAACTGACATCTGCCGTCTTACATTTCACAGCTTCCTTGTAAAATAAGCATGAAATACAAACGAGTAATATAAAAAATTGAATTCCTAAGCTATTTAGCACAATCATTTTGAAGGTAATACAGTTTTTCCAAATTTAAAGCTTCAAAGCCTTCTTTCTTTGATATTCGTGCCAGTGGCGTAACTATAGGGTGGTATGGCTGGCAAAATGCCACTGGCCCTCGACACGAGAGAGGGTCCAAAAGTTATTTGAAGCACATAGGACAAGACAGGTCATGTGACTTGGCTATTCTGCCTATTAAAAATTCTATGGCCAGATCTTTAAGCTGTGATGTTGTTATAGATACTTTTCCGGAACAGAACGTGGGGGCTATAGCTCAGGCCTGTAAATCTATAAGGAAGCAGCCCATTGACGTCCTACAGCTGGGCACAAGCCTCCTCAGTCGTAGGAGGGAAAAGCTCAATATTGATTTTTGAATTGGCCCGACCCGGGACTCGAACCCAGGACCTCATGTCTGTAGTCGAACATGCTAACCACTAGACTTGGCAGTAGTAAAATCGTAAATCTAATCAAATCAAATCAAATCAAAATATCTTTATTCAAGTAGGCATATTACAGAACTTTTGAACCGTCAAATATTTTTTTTTCTTTTCCACACCCTAATTCTAATGTACGTCTGATGATGATACTCCAGAACGACTTAAAATCTAAAGTTACGAGAGTTCCTTCGCGCCCTGATCCGAGAAGAGCCCACAACAAATTCAGTCGGGTGTTTTGTTTTCTTGAGTTTAATATATTTCAATTCCCACGCGTTTCTATTGTCTAAGTACTCTTGCAACTTATAATACGATTTTTCTATCAACTTCTTTTAATAGAGACTTTGAATTTATTAATTGACATCTCTAAAACGTCCTGTGGGAGTTTATTATAGAAACGTATACAGTTACCTACCTACAGCCTACTAGAATTTACAACAAGTTCGTAAGTTGTATGATATACATTCACTCTCTTTATTAAAAGAGTCAATGTTTTTATGTAATGTGTGTGTCCCTCCCTAAATACATATGTATTTATGTAAAAATCTTTACTTAACTCAGACACATTTAGCACAAAAGTTACAACAAAATACTTATATACCAGATATCTTTAGATAACTATTCAATATGACATGAATGCGTGAGGAAACCTGTCTCCAGCTTCTTTTGATTGTAAAATTAGATATGTTAAAGCTATAAATGCTGGGTTCTATAAAATTAAACATACATGGAACTAGAGGCAGATTAACAAACTAATCGAGCTGTCTGTCTTGCGAACACTTTATCACCTGTCAATAACAGTGTTCTCGGATGTGAATACGAGAACGTAGATAATTTTATATGGAATTAATTCCATTGCTGATCGTTCAGTTTCCATAATTACTTCCATCAGAGTTGATCTTTTATCTCTAAAACCCTTTAACCTCAATCTGTCTTATATAGTCGATATTAAAGGTTAGATTTGTGCTAATAGAAATGTTTATATTTATTTATTTTACAGGATATTTAAGCCCGATTTTTGAGTAATTCAAAAGGTCGGACTAATTTAAAATTTTGCATAGTTATCAAGGGCAGATGACGAAATAATAATTTAGAAAAACAGGGACAATTTTTTTAAATCTTTGCCAGAATTTTCAGGTTTATTTCCAAGGCCAAATTTGTCTAACTTGCGCAAATGCTGTCGCATTTTTTTATGAATTACGATTTAAAAATAACTATCTATCGAAGATAAATATTATTAAAGTTAAAAATTTAAAAAGAAAGTTTATAAAGTTTATGGTTAAAATAGAATGTAGTGTCATCATCATTATTTGCTCTTATCCCACTCGGTGGGGTCGGCACAGCATGTTTCCTTTCACCACTTCACTCTATCCGCTGTCATTTCTACATTCACACCCCTTACACACATATCCTCTTTCACACAGTTCATCTACACTTTTTTTGGTCGCCCTCTCCCGGCACTGCCGCTTATTTTGGACTCTCTCGCATACATAGCTATCGTCCCTTCTCATGACATGTCCATACCAGGATAGCCTTCCACTCCTTAGCTTCTCGGTAACTGGTGCTACTTTCACACTTCCTCTAATATACTCATTCCCGCAACATCATAGATTATAAACGTGACCAGTGAAACCTTGCTTTTTCTTTGCCTCTGTTCCCAAGGCCCTTTATTGGACATTAGTAGTAAACACCAAAATATTTATACAAAGCATCCTAGCAATCATTCCAAGTAAAACTCATTATGAGCTGCTAAATTGTAAACTGAAAGAATTGTATTTTAACTAAACTAAGACATAGAATAAGTTAATTTAAAAAATAAATGTAAACAAATAGAAATAGAAAGTAAATCGAGATTATGTAAAATAAATAGTACCTTTCAAACTAGTCTTAGAATAAGGAAAAGTAATTCTTACAATGCTCAATAAAGGCTCTGACCACCATGTCGGGGGAAACTGTATTAAAATTAAATATATATATATATATATATATATATATATATATATACTCATTCCTAATCTTATCTAATTTTGTCATTCCACACATCCATCCCAGCATCCGCATCTCCGCTGCATGCAATTTCCTTTAATTCTCCCCTTTTGTAGTCCAGCACTCTGATCTATACAGGATGAAAGGTCTTACGATCGTCTTCTAAATTTTCCCCTTTAGTTTTATGAAAATAGAAGGTAGTCTGTTGGTGTTTAATGCAATGATCATCGATTATATTACGCTTTTAAATTATTAATCAGTATATTATTTCATCAGTATATTTATCGTCGTCTAACATATAAAAATGATTATTACCCCTTTATTTTGAACTTAATTTCAACGTTTCTTCAGATTATTATACTATTATTTGTTTAATAATATATTTCTATAACGAATATTTATATTCTTATAACAGAATAGTTTTACATAGTGTAAAATAAGTGATAGTGTTAGCTTTTAGGGTACAATAGCGACAGCGGAACCCACAGGCTCTGTTACTTCATTTGCATGTCAAAGGTCTTGTACATAGCCTCCTAAACCTTTGTTGTGTACCATGTAATGTAGTTTCAACCTTCCTTTATCAAAGAGGCTTGTATTACATGGAATTGATTGAAATTTGGAAGGTATGAATAAACTGAGCTGGTAAAGGAACACACAGACACTGGAATATGGAAAATTATTTTTAATTACTTACACTGAAATCAATTATTTCATCGTAAGGAGGAAGGAAGAACGTTGTGGTATAAACAAGCTATAGTGGCTAAAATTGAGAAAAGTTTGCTTAGATGGCTTGGGCACGTAGAGACAATGAATGAAAGGAGACTGACTGGATTTATGAGTCAATGGGAAAGTTGGTAGAGAAAGACGAAGGTAGACGTACCTGGACCAAACCCAAGACATTTTAAATAAGAGCCAGGTCAAGAGTACTCTGAACCGACGCACTAGTATGAAAGGTTTAATGAGAATGAAAGAAATGAAGGAGATATGCCAGTATCATGGCAAGTGGAAGGACATGGTCTCTGCCTACCTCTAAGGGAATGAGGTATAAGGTATGAAATTAAAGATAGATAAGGATATCAGCCAAATTGCCACTGTTGTTACACCTACCGCATCATATCCTGCACATGACATTTTTCATGACGAATAAATTGGTTGCATTATTGCTCTACTGATTTTTTATTAGATATTGATGTGGACGAGGTTTATTTTCAACAAAACAACGTACGTGCCACAAAAGCAACGAAACAGTTGCAAATTTGCAAAAGAAGTTTCCTGGACGTATGATTACAATTAATCCCAGAGATCATGTGATTTAACATCTTTAAAAAGACAAATAGACCCATCCTTCGAGCCAACGAGTTCTCAACAGTCATATCGCCCGAAGACAGTCAGATAACCTGGAGAAATTGGTTGTGGTAGGAAGTGTTGAAGGAGAAAGACCAAGGGGTCGCTAACCTATCCGTTGATCCACCCAAATACAGAATATAACAAAGCTCGTGCTTCCAACAGCCGTAAAGAGAAGCTTTGGAAAGAGAGAAATGGAAGCAGCTCGTGGAGAAGCTGGTTGTGGTAGGAAATCTCGAATGAATAGGATCCAGAGTCTGCTCAACTACCCATTGGTCCAACTAAATAAAGAATATAACGAGACTATAATAGAAGTTAAGAGAAACGAGAAACTAAGCCGAGGTTAGAGCGTAAGACATATCAGAGCAGGGACAACCTTCAGCAATGAAGTATACGAAAATAATGATGAGACTTTTTTCTTTAGGGCAGCGTTTAAAGCCTTATGGTCTATGCCAATTCTGCACAATCGAAATAAGACCTTACAGATGTAACTCGTGAAGTTACCGAAGATATACAGCCGCAAATATGCGAAGTGGTCATGTAAAATGTACATGTACATTATATGGTGCTGCTGGTGTAACTGTGATGGACATTTAGCTGATTACTTTCTCTTCTTTCCTGAATTCTTTTTCTTAACAATGAAAGAAATATCCATTGCTTTCTTTTAAAATACTTTAAAATTTTTCAATATTATTAGAAATTCTATATAATTGTAATTAAATTGAAATTTGGTACACAGATAGTTTAAAGCCTAAGAATGGACATAGGCTAGGCTTTTTAACGTAGACAACGTTCACTAAGAACGAGTTTCCCTATATTCCCTCGGGATCCGGATATATAAGCGAGCAACGACCATATACTGCGAAATCTAGACTCTAGATTGCCTCATTGGTATAGTAGTTAGCATGTTCGACTACAGACATGAGGTCCTGAGTCCCTGAGACCAATTCGAAAATGGATATTGAGTTTTCTATTAAGATTTTCTCAATATTTGCCCGAAGTTGGCGGTGTGCTTCACTTCCGTGTCTCGGAGAGCTCGTTAAGCCGTCGGTCCTGCGCCTGATCTCTCTCCGGTCGTGTCGGATTCCTGTCACATCGGACTATGAGAGTGAAACGCCTGCAACCCGCACTGGGTGGGTCTATGCTCTAAAAACCCTCGCTCCTCGAAGTGAGGAGGCCTGTACCCAGCAGTGGGACGTTAATGGCCCTCTTCTTACCTTATGCGAAATCTCCAAATATATTGACTTTAAATTCAGTATAATTCATCCTTTCGCGATGTAGTCTCTCACTAAGATCGTATTTCTTTATATTCCCACGGATCCAGATATAAGGGAATCTTTTTAGGAGATTTCCCTTACCATTCACTCTTTGATTAGAAAATCAAGAACTATGCGGGGAACAGCTATTACATTTCTAGTCTTAAAACATTACGCCGCAAAAATCTCGCGGAAAATGCAAGTAAAAATGAGAGAAAATGGAAAATCTCTACAATTTTTTATTGGTGCCGTTATCATTTCAACCCATCTTGGTTTTGTTCGTTTTAAAAGCAGCTAATGGAATCTGTACGAAGCATTATTTTGCTTTTATATTACACGAGTTCCAACAGCCATTATATTTATTTAATTTTACCTTCTCTAGCAGATCCTGCCGCTAGATTTAAGAAAGTAATCGCTATTTAAATCGCTGTTATCTTCTAAGATATCCATTTTAATGAAATGCTATTAAGAACAATTTTAATCTACATAAAATGTACAGCGTATGTAATGTATTTAATTGTATAAATTATAACTCTGTATTGTATAAAACAGCCTGGTAAGTGACACATTTTTTTATAATATTTAAAAGATAAAAATGGTTACTGTGGGTTATCCTTAAGAGATAAATGTATACTGTTATAGACTTTTTTATCGATCTTTTTAATATATACAATTCTGTAATACATTATTTGGTTCTATCTCGTAAAGTTTAGCCAGCGTTTGCGATTTAAACGCACAGGAATATATTTGTTACAATATCACTTTACAAATCGTTGAATTTTTCGGCTTTTCTGTACTACATTATATATGTATTATACATATAAACCTACCTCTTGAATCACTCTATCTATTCCTGAAAACTACATTAAAATTGGTTTTGTTCTTTAAAAGATATAAGCGAACAGACAGCGTAAAGATCACATGCTTATAGTTAAAGAATAAATCGATTCTGATTTACATCATGGACTTCAGCTGTCTCTTTTACTCTTAAAGAAAATACAGAACGAGAGAAAGAGATAAACATATTACATAGTCAATAGTATGTGTCCCAATTTTTATACAATTCAATTATAAAAAAACACGGGCAAATTTGTTTCCTTCTTGTTGTGTATGTGCATATATGTAATAAAACTACAAAACTAATCAAGCTACGCGTGTACAAAGTTCTGTCGCGTGGTTACATGGGATTAACGTTGTATCGCTCTACTTCGTAATAGCTTTTGTTTGCTCAAATAAAACATCGCTGTGTAGTTCCGATCCAATTTAACTGAGATACAATATAATAATATCCATTTTCCTTTCTGTTTCAGGTAATACGACACTCATATTTTAAGGTACACTAGTTACAAGTAGTATTAAGTAATTGTTAAGCTGCAACATGAAACATTTGTGTTTGTAACGTTTCCAACCAAAAACTACTGGACCGATTTAAAAAAAAACTTTACCATAATAAAGCTGCGTTTTCACTGAGCAACATAGGCTATGTAAATTTCTCAAATAAATAGAGATCCTTGAGAAAAATGCATTCATATATCCCAAGATGTGAAAAATACGTCACAATAAATCTGTCATCGGGTGCGCTGCGGAAATTATTGATGATGAAACAAAAAAATGTTTTACAATATTATAGAACGTATTAATATCTACAAAAAAGTCCAGGATGCCATACATCCAACTACTATAGTTATGCCACTATAACTACTTTATTTAAAAAGGTGCTGACACTAATCAAACCATATTATTCATACCTCTGTATTAATCCTCGTAGTCTTTATTTCAATACCTGTAAAACTCTATTTAAATTATTAAAATCGGACAATCCATTCAAAAGATATAAAGACAATAAAGTACAAATAAATCTCCTGTAATAAATAATAAATTTATTCCTCGTTTGTTTTGTTTTTTTACCTAAAGATTATTATGTAGGAGTGAGAGCATGTAGGCGGTAATATATTGATACAACCTCTTCGATAATCTCATTTAATTCACTTAGTTTTTTTAACCGACTTCAAAAAAAGGAGGAGGTTATCAATTCGTCTGTATTTTTTTGGTTGTTACCTCATATCTCCCGCCTGGGTCGATCTTGATGATTTTTTTTTAAATGAAAGGTGGTGCTCGTTATAGAGTCCCCGGATAAGTCTTAAATTTGCGTAAGCATGTGCGCGACAAATGGACGAATAACTCAAGATCACGCCAACCGATTTCGATGATTCTCTTTTTATACGGAACTCTTCAATTCTTAGGAGCAAATCAACGATACTCGGCAGAATCTTCTATAAGCTATCCAGATATTTGAGTCGCCTACTGTAACTTCGGTATGGTCAAGTGCTAGTCGTAGTTAAATATGAAGATCAATGGAACTCCTCAACGGCTTACAGTAAGAGTGTGATTTTTGGGAAAATCTATAACTGTCTGTAATCAAATGCCAATGACCTTACGTTTGTTGCTGCATTGCAATTTTTGAAAGGTGAATTGTGTGTTAAGCGGTGGTATAAGGGTTTCGGGTTCGATCCCGGGTGTGGCGATTAATGTAAATTTCACTTTGTAAAGTTGTTTCATTTAAACGGTGTTATCTCATATGAGAAACGCGTTTTAGATGTACGTATATTGAGACAAATTTGTTAGTTTACTTCAGATTCACTAATAATCAAAAATTAATAGAAATTTTAACAAAAAAAGAACCTCCTTCAAAACAAAGTCGGTGTCAGCCGAGGTAGGTGTTCCCCGCGTGTCTACTTGGCAGCTCTCGCGTCTCTCCCACCTGTAGCTATATATGTAGGTACCTTGGCTGACACCGAGAACACTATAAAAGAATACGCAATTACTTCTTACTTTTTAGAGCATATTAATGTACTCCTAAGTTTGTTTTGAAGGCGGTTCTTCTTTTGTTAAAATTTCTATTTATTAAATATTAATAACACTTAGTACACTGAGATTAAATCGAGTGACGCGTCCGACCAACTTCAAGTCCACGTTGCTGCAAATGGAGTCTTTTACACTTTACCAAAACTGCATCCGCTGGACTTGTCAGCGCTACACTCTGACTAACATCGTATCCACCGGATACGGCGACTACCCTGGGTTCTTCTCAACTACAGTTGAAGAGTGCGGGCCTCGAGGCACTGCCTCCTTACCCGGGCATCTTCCTCGGGTATCAATTAGATGTTTGGTAATCTATTTTCCCACCGGCTACGCTAGCGGATTCATTTAGGTCAATTCTATGGGTTGTCCAATCCACTGCCATTGCGTCATCTTCGTTATCATCAACGGCATCAGGAGGCGGTGATAGCATGAGCCCACGAGGCAGAAGACGCCCAGTGTTTGATGATGTCTGTGGGGAGTTTTTATTTATGCTGACAGTTTAGCGCTTGATCTCATGACGCTAGACATCTCACCTGATGGTATTTGATGATACAGTCTAAGATAGAAGGGCGCCATTCTGGGTAAGAGGTGATATACCCCTTATGGTTTACACAGCATCGTACCGGAATACATTCTTTGTTTTGGCGGTTGTCCGCGTGGAAGAACTCCTCGCCAACTTCCGGACGAATACTTCCACGGTGGACATCATTATGTGACGGTGAAAGACGTTATTTCTGACATATTTCGGAGCTCCAGACATTTTCCACCTGTCCAGCCAGTCCGGCAGCAAATCCAGCAAATGTTGTAATTTGATGTTGGCGTGTTTTTTAGTGTAAGACGACTCGATGTGGCGGCGGTATACCTTGGCGGACACTGCGTCCACTGGATCTTGTGGCGCCGTAGTTGCAAGTCTTTTATACTGCAAGGGTGGTGGGAGTGATGATGTCACGCCTGGATCATCGTCAATACGGCGCTGTTGACAAATATGAATGGAAGAAATTAAATCCGTGGATGGAGAGTTAGAGATTTGTTGAGGCATTCGTCGGGGCTGGAGTGGATCAGCGGCATTCACTCTCTCCCTTTTGCTGTGCCTCCTTTACCGTGATAGTGGTCTCGCAAAAGAAGGCACCCGTTCTCCAGGTTTGGTCACTGACATATATTGCATCTATAATACTGTCCAGCGAGTGGTCAGTGCCGATCAGCGACGTCATAATACGTCGCTGAGGTACCATGACTGGCAAGCATCTGCACCAATCTGTAGGAAAGTGATTTCCGCCATTTCTCCAGATGAGGGCAAGTAGCTTTCACAATGACCCAGCCGGCTACTGGGGACTTGAGGTCTTTCTTCCATCTTTAGGTCAATGCTCTGTTGGCTTGAACCCTAACCTTATTGGCGTGAGGTAATTCCTCTCCAGTTCTCGCGGCCACTCTGCTCTGGTAAGCAGTTGTATTTATATTAAAAGCAATACAGCGATTGTATTTACACTTCATTTCGTAACTCTGCAACCAACGAGCCGAAAACACTAACAAACCTGTGTTTTTATGTATTTGTATTTTTTGAGTGATTAATAACAAACTAAATCTACGAGAGTGGCTTTTGTTTGTGGCCCAAGTTTGTCTTCGTGATAATTCTCGATAGAGATGGCTAATTTATCGCACAGCTGCAAAACATGTCGATTTGGTGGAGAACTATTACCGGGTTTCCTTATATTTCCACGGGATCAAGGTATTTAAACTAAAAACGATCACAGACACTGAGATCTTCTAAGCTATTCACCTAATTGGTTTGAAGTTCGGCATACGAGTACATATACGTGACGTTTATCTCTCACTCGATTTCCCCATATTTCCACGGAATCGAGAACTACGCAAGTGAAAGCTTGTGTAATATACAGGTAGATTATATACGCTTGTTTTTTATATATCAGATCAAAATATCTTTATTTAAGTAGGCATATTACAGCACTTTTGAATCGTCAAATTATATATTTTTTCCACACTCTGATTCTAATATACGTCTGATGATGGTACTCAAGAAAGGCTTAAAATCTAAAGTTACGAGGGTTCCTTCGCGCCCTGATCCGAGAAGAACCCAGTACAAACTCAGTTGGATATTTTTTTTATTACCATCATCATTACAATGCCATATTAGTTTACTATATTTTAATTCAAATTAGAGCAATTCGTACACTCTCACGCGTTTCTATCGTCTAGGTAATCTTGTTACCTATGATATGATTTTTCTATCAACTTTCTTTTAACAAACACTTTGAATTTAATAATTGGCATCTCTAAAACGTCTTGTGGGAGTTTATTATAGCAACGTATACAGTTACCCTTAAATGAGTTGTTAATTTTATGCAACCTACTAGAATTTATAACAAGCTTGTTTTGGTTTCGTAAGTTATATGATGTATATTCACTCTTTTTATTAAAGAGTCAATGTTTTTATGTACGTACAACAAGTTTTCTAATATATATACGCAGTGACTCTGTTCTTATACTGTATATCTGTCTGTAATAAACTCCCACAATACGAAATCTTATACAACATCGATTGACGTAGTATACTCGTATATTTGCCTAAACTGTAGATAAATCAAAGCTTTTACGTCACATGATTGATTTAACATATGAATTTTGTGGGACAGATGGAAATTTTGCATGTTTATAGTTCGTTGGCTCGCTGAGTGAAATGGAGTGTGAAGTCGCGGTGAACACTTCGCTGGCCACGTGACACGGTTTGAAACTTCGAAACCTGATTTAAATACTTCAATACTGTTAGCACATAGCAGCTTAAATTAAGCTTGAAGTTTCAAATAAATTCCACTCAATAATCGTTTATTCAAGCTTTTAAAGTACTTTTGATAGAGATGTTTAAACCTATCTACTTTTGCACAATTTCCTTCTCCTTAAGGTTGTCTGTTAACTTAAACCATATTGTGTAACGCTGTTTCTTTTAAGGTGTACAATAAAGAGTATATTATTATTATTATTATTATTAAATAATATTATTGCTTCAGTTTTCACGGTCCGACAGTTTTCACGCCAAATGGCAGGAATATGTGATCTTATATAATAGATTATATATATAAAAGAAGAAGATAACTGCGATATGAGAACATTGTGGTATAAAAGAAGACGTAGTGACTAAAATCGAGAAAGGTATGCTTAGATGGTTTGAGCATGTAGAGAGAATTAGTGAAAGGAGACTGACAAAAAGGATTTATGAGTCAAGAGTGAATGCGAAAGTTGGAAGGGGAATACAAGGTGAACGTTCCTGGACCAAATCCAGGACATTTTAAATAAGGGCCAGGTCAAGAGTACTCTCAACCGACGAACTTGCGCCGGTATTTGTGCCTAAACGCATTTCCCAGCGAAAAAAAATGTTAGCTAGTCTTGACCAAGGCCTTTCACTAGTTCAGACCTAGACAAATTAGAAAGTCCGATTTCATAAAATAGAAACTTCCATTACATGTAAATTAGTATCGTTCTCTTATAAAAATATTTTGTTTTAATTATTGTGCCTACTTTCCCTATTAAAAGATCCTCTCTGAATTCCTAGTACCCCTAATAAATGGAGTAAAATATTTTGATTAACTGCCCGTTAAATTAATTTCGCTCACGTAAATTGATTGTATAATTTTAAAACCCACTTGCTGATTCGCATAACTTCTGTGCGGATACTTACTTCATTGGCAGAGGTCTTAGGCTCTACTCCCGGTAACGTAATTTAATTAATATCAATTTTGCCTGAAATTAGACTGATGAGGGACTTCGACCGTGGCTTGTCACTACCCAAAGAACTTATCGGTAGGATGCTATTCAGAAACCATTTGTGGTAACCAAGTTGCATGCTACTTCCATCTTAGACTGTATCGTCACATACCACCAGGCGAAATCACAGTTATGAACTTACTTATCAACAAAAAAAAGTGATACATATATAGGCCTCATTACCATAGGACTAGGCAGAGAGCACGTCCTTCCACTTGCCACGATCCTTGCATATCTCCTTCGCTTCTTCCAATACAAGTTCGTCGGTTTAGAGTACTCTTGACCTGGCCCTTGTTTAAAATGTCCTGGATTTGGTCCAGGAACGATCGCCCTGGTCATTCTTGACTCATTAGAATTTTTCAGTCTCCTTTCATTCATCCTCTCTACGTGCCCAAACAATCTAAGCATATCTTTCTCAATTTTAGTCGCTTCATCTTCTTCTATACTTGTAATGATACCCTGATAAGAAGTGCTTGGTGGTTCGTCTTTGCTGGTAGGGTGGTCACCAGCTACGGCTGATGACACCAGTTCAGACTCAGACAAAAAAACTGCAATTTCCTAAATCCGCCCTACTTCTGCTAGGAAACCGAGTACTCGCACCACTGCGAGAGTAAGACCGTCGAAGAGAGTACTACTATGAAAGAAAATCCTACATTTAAATAAGCGGAAAACGTACAACGGTCACGCAAAAGGCAAAATATAAAATTCTACCTAAGTAAAGCATTTAAGGTCCAAAGGGATGTATGTAAAAAAAGATAATGAAGTCACGGACTCAACGTAAATCACTTTTTAAGTACGTGACGAGAAAAGAGAAAAAGCGTGACAGGAGCGAAATTCCTGACAAAATTCATTTATTGAAGATTTGAGATAAAACTTTGAATTATATATATAAAATATGTCGGAGAATAATAGAGAAAACGGAGAAGCATAAAGCACAGGGGCGCAGGGTTCACCGCCGACATCGTCATTAATGGGATCCATTGTTTAATTTCTTATTCTGTGGGCGTTCGTGGGTAATGTTGGTGCAATCAATTAATTAACTCGGATTATAATGTTCAATCACTTAATGTTCCCGATATCAATTTACACAAACTCATTAACACTAATAGCTAGGAACGCGACAGTTTCAATAGTCGATCACTCCGGCCGACCGCCGCTCGAGAACTGCCGAGAGACGCGCCGGACTGCCACTTATTGACTCTGCTCCCACGCCGATACACAGATGGCGCCAGCGTTCTACAGACTATTACTCACGGAACAGCGATCCACAGACTCTTGCACTCCAACAAATATAATAAAACACAACAAATCTAAATACAATATTGGTCTTGCCGAGAATGTGATGCGGCTGTTGATACGGCGTATCACACATTGGCAGAATGCCCGGCCTGGGGCCCCAGCGCCACGTCTTAATGTCGCTGGTTGGAAGTGATCTCTCTCTGCCCAGCATAGTAGGTACTATGCTCGGTAGCATGACCGGCTGAAGGGTAGTTGCCTCCTTCTATGAGGCCGTTATTTTGCAAAAGGAGGCATTAGAGAGGCAAAGAGAGAGATCCGTCGATGCTCCTCTCTAGCCGGAGAAGGGGAGGTATAAGACGGCGCAATTTTGAGCGCCTGTTTCCCCTATTTTGAACCCTTGAGTCGGACGCATCCGGGGCGCCAGAGATGAATGTGTTAGCGAACATCTGGCGTCCACCATATGGATGAAAAGGGTTCCGCTGGGTTTTAGTGGGTATTCTGGTTGCACTGAGTCCCACGCTCCTGGATGGAGCTGTATACTCTATCTAGCGTACGTTTAAGCATTTCCCAGCGACAAAAAAAATGGCCATTTAACTAGCATGTGTTTAAAACAGCAGCAGAAGATGTAAACGCTTTTTTATTAAGTGACGATTGCTTCCTATAAGCCACAATAGTCTGTTAATAACTACATTTACATTAATTGGAAGAAACTTCTAAAATCCTGTGTTAAATGAATTATTAAGATGACGAGAAAAAGGCACGTAATATAAAACGTAACTATTCGCCTTTCTATTTTCGCTTACTTATATATGTCGGAGAATAAGAGAGAAGGAAGCATAAAGCTTAGGCGTGTAGGGTTCTCCGCCGACATGTTCATTAATGGCATCCATAATTCAACTTTCATACTGTGGGCGTTGGTGGGTAATGTTAGTGTTTAAAATGTGTCGGAGTGCAACAATCTGTAGAACGCTGGCACCATCTGTTTATCGGCGTGGGGGAAAGTCAATAAGTGGCAGTCCGACGTGCGTCTCTCGGTAGTTCTCGAGAGGCGGACCGCCGTGGCGGTCGACTCGTGAAATTGTCGCGTTCCTAGCTATTATTATTAATGAGTTTGTGTAAATTGATATCGGGAACATTAAGTGATTGAACATTATAATCTGAGTTAATTAATAAAGTGTTTGATTGCACCAACATTAGCCACCAACGCCCACAGTATGGAAATGGAAATTATGGATGCCATTAATGAATATATCGGCGGAGAACCCTACATCCCTATGATTTACGCTTCTCTCCTTCTCCTCTTATTCTCCGACATAAATATATCTCTACTTCCGTTCAGCTCACCCAATCACATTTTTCGCAACGCTCTCGTCACGCATTACTTAGCTTACTATTTAAGAACTTCAACAGTTTTCAACATATAATAACCGAAATATATTCCTTCTTTAATTTTGTTGTACTATTTTTAATTTCAAAGCTCAACTGGTAGCTTTTTCTGTCTTTATTCAAGCATGTTCAAAAAGCACTTGCTTCAGTAGTCTGTAAGTTGGTAATAAATCTACCACCGGTTCGGAAAATTGGTTCCAATGAAAAGAAACCGACAAGAAACTCACCGGTTACCCTTTTAAAAATCTTCAACATCATTGCAAAAGGATGTTTTTGACATATTTCTTATAATTATGTCGAAGAAAAACGGATTGCGGTATTTTATTAAAAATCCGTATTCTCAACTCGACAAATGATTTCAGAACCTTCTTCACTCTAAAATATGGCATTACGAGTTCGTTTATTACTACTTGTATTACAATTGTAAATTTTAATATCTAAAATAATATATAAGACGAAGGGATATTTAATAAAGCAAGAGACAGAACCTTCAACTTTGTTTATATATACAGAAGGAAGTTTCTTTTACTGCTTCCAACTGTTTACTTTTACTTGAAATTTAACTTTGATATTATTAACCCTAAGAGGGATTAATTTTCTAAGTAATTTCTTACTTTATTTAACTTCAGGAACCTTATTTTGTACGGGTAAATACGTAAAGAATTAAACCACTAAACTATCCGTGCAATTTCGTCTGAGAGAACAAATTTGAATACCATAAAAAAGGTTATAGTGAGTTAACCAAAAAAGAAAGGGAACTTCTATCAGTTTCGAGCGTACTATGAAGTACCTCGACCTTATTCTTGATAGCCGGTGGAAGTTTGAAGCACATTTCGAGCGCCTTTCGCCCAGGCTCGTGAGGGCGGCTGCAGTATTGAGCAGGCTTCTGCCAAATGTAGGAGGGCCAGGCGTGAGTTTTCGTAGGCTCTACTCGGGCGTGGTACGCTCTATGACGCTCTACAGAGCTCCCATATGGGCACATACTCTCGCCCCACGCTCCAGAATATTGCTGCGCCAAGCGCAGCGGATCATGGCAGTGAGAGTCATACGGGGATATCACACAATCTCCGAGGAGGCTGCCTGATTTCCAGACGAAAGAGGGTGCCAAAGGGTGGCACAAACCACTCTGATAACTAAATGGAAGGGGCGACTCTGTCAACCTAAAGCGGGCCATGAAACCGTAATGGCAATCCGGCCCATATTAGAAGAATGGTTATACAGAGCACATAGCGCAGTGACCTTCCACTTCGCGCAGGTTCTGTCGGGCCACGGTTGCTTTGGCAAGTACCGGTGCCTACCGAGGTGTGCCACGAGTAAAGCTGCGCCGTTGACACAGCCCAACACTCGTTTGAGGCGTGCCCAGCCTGGACTGTTCAGCGTACCGCGCTCGTGGCGGCTATATGTGCGGATCTCTCGCTCCCCACCGTTATTATAATGATGGTGAGCAGCAAGAGAGCATGGTGTGCCACGGGAGGCGAATGTAACCAGTTCGACCGTTCACAGGAGAAGGCCGGGAAAGAGGCGAGATGCCCACAATCGCCGTCTCCCTCCTTAGTGGTGACCTTTGGTTAACGGAAGCGGGGTCCGTTGCCCAACAAAAAGAGGTCCCGCGATGTGATTGGTATCTTGCCAGGTGCTCCAGGCAATCCACCTTCGGAGTAAGCTTTGGTCATTGACCGAATTGGGCCTAAACAGGCATATCGCTGGCGGGGTTGCTAATCTCTGTCAGTTCTCGTGACCCCGTCTCCGAGTGATGTAGTAGCACCGCTGGATTTTAGCCGATATGAGTCCGTAACCGAATGCCGAATGCCGATCACACTCCCGTTCTTATAACCTCTTCTAACCCCCCCAGATGTCCATCATCCAACGTCAACAAACTGTCACCACGTTGTATTGACTTCACTCAAGATAACTACTTGACGTTTCCGTTACATTCAATTACTTTTAGATTAATTAACAACTCATTAAATTTGTTATCTGATTGTAACAACTGATTTTCGTAATTAAATTGATTATGTCTAGTTGTTGGTACTGCGACATATAAATTAGCTTTTGATCAATAAAAGAATTTTTCAATTAAAACCCCTGGTTTTTGAGATTAGCACGCTGTACCTTACAAACTAGCTTTATAATACAATATTGGTACAGAAGAACTTATAAAATTCATTGACATCTAGTGAGAAATCATAATAAATTTTTTTACGCATATTTTATTACGCTTTTAATTTTATTATATGAATTCTTTAGATCTCTTGGGAATATATCAGAGAAACGTACAAAGTTAAAATGAATTGCTAATTTTGACTGCATCACCACTGCTATAAAAAATAAAATTAGCTTTTTTAATACAGTTTTTAAATTTATAATGTAATTTACTTAGATCTTTTGAGAAATTATCATTAAAGCGTGTATATTTTAAATGAATTGCTAATTTTGATTGCATCATCATGACTATAAAAATAAGCTTTCTTTTAATACAATTTTTGAATTTATGATGTAATTTACTTACATCTTTTGGGAAGTTATCATTAAAGCGGTGAATAGTTCAAATGAATTGCTAATTTTGATTGCATCATTATTACTATAAAAATAAGCTTTCTTTTAATACAATTTTTAAATTTATGATGTAATTTACTTACATCTTTTGGGAAGTTATCATTAAAGCGGTGAATAGTT
>JACTOM010000242.1:254208-291364 GCA_015832385.1 Elymnias hypermnestra | reverse complement strand
TTCATTCTCTCTACATGCCCAAACCATCTAAGCATACCTTTCTCAATTTTAGTCACTACGTCTTCTTTTATACCACAACGTTCTCTTATCACACTATTTCTCACTCTGTCACTCAGTTTTAATCCACTCATGCTTCTCAACGCTCTCATCTCTACCGCATTTATTTTACTTTTGTGATTCTTCTGCCATACCCAACTTTCACTACCATACATAAGTGTTGGCACCAACACTCCAGCATGCACTGCCAGTCTAGCCCTTTGAGACACCATCTGGCTATTCATAAAGGCGTACAGAGCACCATTTACCATATTCCCTGCATTCACTCTCCTTTCAATATCACTTTCACATGTTCCATCTTTTGTAAATTTAGATCCCAAGTATACATATTCTTTCACCTCTTCCACTTGTTCCCCATCTAACAAAATATTGCCATTCATCATAGATTCATCTCTTTCAAAAAGCATAACTTTCGTTTTGTTTACATTCACTTTCATTCCTTTCCCTTTCAAAGCTTCATTCATAATATTTATCATCTCCTGTAACTCATTAACGGATGACGCAAGTATTACTTGATCATCAGCGTAGAGTAAACATTTGACGAGTAATTCATTCATTCTTAACCCATATATACTTTCTTTTAAAATTTTACTTCACGTATTAATAGAGAGATAACTTACTTAGCAAATTTAGAAACTCCGAGTCTTATTATAATAGAGGGAGGGAATACTCTTCATTGTCAACCTTAAAAGATATACATTGTTGTAGACCATTTAAAAAGGATCAGCTAACAGAGAGATAATTAGATAATATTCAAATAGGTGATAGTGAATCATCCTTAAAAGATAGAGAAATGGTGCACGGAACTTTTTTATAGAAAATTTAAAGAGGAACAATTCCGTCATACATTTCTTCATAACTTTAACAGAAAGAGAGCGAATTTGAAGATAATCAAAGAGGTTATAGTGAGTCAAATTTAAAAGATAGAGAAATGGTGTCCTGAACTTTTTTATAGGAAATTTAAAGAGGAACAATTCTGTCATACATGATTTTTTAGTAACTTTAGTAGTTTAAGCAGCGCAGTGAATGGAAGCTCTCAAAAGGAGTAAATATCCCCCTTTTTTATACATAGTGTACTGTTATTCTTTTTTTAATAAAGAGAATAAGCAATCTATCTCGTATGATTTCTACAGAGAATTGTACTGGAACACAAACACTGGTCTTCGCTGGTAATGTGGTAACTAGCCACGACCGAAGCCTTCCATCTAGACTCTAACAAAACTTTTAAAAACCCTCTTTCTTCTAAGTTACACTTTACCTTACCTTTAAACTAATTGGGGTATGGAAAATCGTCACAGCACTTTTAACCGCAATTGTCACTACCATTGATCCCGGAAAACAGTATCAAACAAAGCCATTAATGATATATTTATAACAAAAAGCTGTCCATCATCAGTTCATGATAAGAAAACAACCTTTTGTATTGAAAAGGGCTTCCATAAATCCAATACAATGAATTGAAAATAATGACCGCGTCATTCTTACAAAGCCCTTATCGTGTTTCACAGCGAAACCTTATTCTAAGCTTAGGTTATTATTTGTGTAGTTTATAATAAATATTTGTTTATCTATCTACCAATACATATAGCAATGTATTTTGTAAATAAATATTTTTATTTATGTAATAAAATCCAGTAAAACGTTTGATAATTGACACTCGAAATTATTCGTTAAAAGAAAGCTAATCAAAAAGCCATATTCTAATTGGAAAGATTATAAGAAGCTTGGGAGGAAATAAGTTCATTGAAATGATAAAGAGGAGGTTACTCTCATGTGTGGTTTCTTCGCAAAACAGGACACAAAGGGACCCTAGAAAATTTTGATTTAATGAGTTATTTGCTGTGTCTTACTGCAAAAAGCTTAAAGTCCTTTTTCGGGCTCAATATTATCGCTGCACCAAATTTCGTAAAATCCGTTCTTAGCTGACCTCTACTCGGCAAAAGGAATATTCCTACCAAATTTCAAGTCTCTACCCCTTATGTGATGAGTCAATAGTTAACACGACCGGAACCCCCTTTGCGAGTGGAATTTCGTAAAATCCGTTCTCAGCTGACCTCTACTCGGCAAAAGAAATATTCCTACCAAATTTCAAGTCTCTACTCCTTATGGTTCCAGAGATATCGTGATGAGTCAATAGATACCTGGATATCTCTTTTATAAATATAGATGTTTTAATTTACCTCGATTATGTTATGAAATAGAAATCTTTGTATGCAAATTTAACATAAAACCTGTTTCATCTACTTCAGATGAAGTGGTTTGATATTTTTAAAGTCAACTTTCGATAATTTGAAGATCTTTTGTGAAATAAAAAAAACCAAATCGATGTTTTCTTTATTACTATGAAAATTTATTCGAAAGTTATCAAGAAGAAACGGCATGTTTATTTAAATCCAACCAATATTTCAGATAAGATGGATTACATATAAATTGCCCATTATTTCAATACTGAAATACGTAGATATTGCAGAATTTAAAAGTTATTTCAATTCAAAGGATGAATAAGCTTAAGAGAAATCTTAATCTGACAAACAGACGACGTCTTCTCCAATCGCTAATATATCACAGAAAACACTCAAAGTAAACCCTTTTGTGTTGTAAAATTCAACGTAATGTATTGAAAATAATCATGAGGTTTTTTTTATTTACTTCTTATCCTATTTGACAACGTAACTTTGTTTCATTTTTGACTATTTTACTTTCATACGTGCTTATATTTTACTATATTTATACACTTTATTGCAACTTAAAAGTAATGCATTAGAATAAACTTAGCTAAATAGAAAAAGAAAGTGACTCAGTGCCTGAAGAACAAAGTCTTCGAACAGTGCGTGTTGCCAGTGATGACCTACGGTTCTGAGACGTGGTCGCTGACTATGGGCCTCATACAGAAGCTCAGAGTCACTCAGCTTGCGATGGAGAGGGCTATGCTCGGAGTTTCTCTACGTGATCGAATTAGAAATGAAGAGATCCGTAGTAGAACCAGAGTCACCAACATAGTCCCACAAATCGCGAACCTGAAGTGGCAATGGGCGGGGCATATAGTCCGAAGGACCTATGGACGTTGGAGGCCGAAGGTGCTGGAGTGGCGACCCCGTACCGGACGGCGCAGTGTAGGCAGGTCCCCCACAAGGTGGACCGATGATATAAAGAGGGTCGCCGGTAGCCGCTGGAGATTATGTGATTACATGAGACTATGCCCAGCAGTGGAAGTCCATCGGTTGAAGCGACGACGACGACTTCTACGAGATCAAGATGTGAAGGACAGCTAATATGAAATAAAATAAAGGCAACTAGGAAAAGAGTTCCCCAAACCATACGATCCACATTTAACTTCTTATATCAATCAACAAGATACAACATATTCTGGGGAGTGATTCCCTCCAAAGATTGTTTCCCACTATTCTCTTGCTCACCAGAATCACCAGTATTGTAGGGATTCCAGAGACAAATTCAATCCCATCATTTTTAGGACCTTGGCCGAAAAAAACACTTTTATTCATACACAGTTTTTCACTTCTTTTTGTCATATATAATATGGTTGTTTTGTCAGAGCACTGCCAATGCATTACAAATGGCTTAAAATCTACAGATACTGATCGCTGATCGGCACGGTCCTCTTACTGGCAAGTATTATAGGAGCAATACTTATCAGTGAGCAGGCCTGGAGAGCGGTTGCCTCCTTTTGTGAGGTTATCATCCCGCTTTAGGAGGCACGGCAAAAGGAAAGGGTGCATGCCACCGAAACATTCCAGCCCCATGAAGGGGTGCAGGAAACTGGAGTATCTTTGAGCTGCAACCGACGGGCCAGAGAGGAATGCTTCAACGAACCTCTGACTCACGGTTGCTGGTGGTCCCGCTGGGTTTGAGTGGGTATCGCGAGTTCGTACCCGGGCGGAGTCCCACACTCCTCACCCCATTAATGGGGGTGCGTAAGTGCATTTCCCAGCGACAAAAAAAGAAGATACGTTAATCCTACGTTTAAACTCAAACTGAACCTACGTATTAGTAAATATTATCCAAAAGAAGAAGAAATTGACTGCCTCATTGATCTAGTGGTTAGCATGTTCGGCCACAGACATGAGGTCCTGGGTTCGAGTCCCGGGTCGGGCCAATTCAAAAAGCAATATTGAGTTTTCTGTTACGATTTTCTCAATATTTGCCTGAAGGTGGGAAGTTGGCGGTGTGATCCACCACCGTGCCTCGGAGAGCATGTTAAGCCGCCGTCGGTCCTGCGCCTGATCTCTCTTCGATTGTGTTGGATTTTCCGTTACATCGGTCTATGAGAGTGAAGGAATAGAGAGTGCACTTGTGTACTATGCCTTCCATCCCACAATAGAGCAGCGTGGTGGGTCTATGCTCTAATAACCCTCTCTCGTACGAGTGAGGAGGCCTGTGCCCAGCAGTGGGACGTTAATGAGATGCTACTTACTTTACTTTTATCCAAAAGAATTCACCATTTCAATATGTTATCTTATTCATTTTACATAAGCTTCCCAAATGACGTATTCATGTAACGGATTTAAACCAACCGATATTCTGTAACAAGGCCGGCTTAAGAATGTTGGAACACTTTTTATAAGCTGCTCATATCGATTGCTTTGACTTATAGCGATTGGATTCGCAAATGGATTATACTTTGTTAGCTAGCTTTTATTTTAAGTGGGTTATTTATATTTGTACTACATTATATAATAGACTACGAGTGTTAAATTTTATTCGAAAGCGTTAGCGTTATAATTTTAACAATCACTTTGCTTCCGGATTTAATATGCAATAGTTGTTAACTAAATCTAACGTGGCTAAAGACAGATAACAATTTGATATTAAAAAAGGTATATTTTAAGAGAAATCAATGGATATTTGTTTCATTGTAAAGATAAAGGTTATGCTTCTGTTGCAGCACCATTTTTATGTAACTTTCCATGTCCAATTGGAACATTTGCGACTGTATTAACTTTACAAACATTTTTAAGGTCTTGAATTGATTGTTGAGCATTAGCATAGAGTTCATCTTTCACGGAGCCTTTAAAATAGTCTAAAAGTGTCCATTCACAGGACCTCGGTGGTCAATTGTCATCACCTCGTCTTGAAATAAAACGTACTGTATTAAACTACCGAATTTCATCTTTAAGGTCTTGAATCGATTATGGAGCATTGGCATATGCCTTGTCTTTCACGTGACTTCAAAAGATAAAGTCAAAAGGCGTTGAATCACAAGATCTTGGGGTCCAATTGTAATCACCTCGTCGAGGAGTAACACTTTCAGAAAGCTTTTCTTACAAAATTGCGATTGTTTCGTTGTTTGTGTAGCATGTAGTTTTGTCTTGTTCAAACTACACGTCGTCCACATTATTATCTTCCAATAATTTCGTATATAAAATACAAAAATTGTTTGTATCTATTATAATTGTTCGTAAGAGATTTTAAAACAATCTATCTGATGCACACACCAAATTGTTTCGTTTAAAATGCTAAATATGATAAATTTAGCATATTTTCATAGAAATGTGCTACGATACGGTTCTATCGAGAACATGAAGAGGTAAATTGCCTCTTACCAGATTAGTGCCTTTCCATTTTAGACTGTATCATCATTTACTATCAGGTGTGATCACAGTCAAGCACTGATATATTAACAATAAATAGGAAAGCCATCGAGGGGATTTTAGTACAAAAAATCGTTCAGGTATCTTTTGAAGATGCCAAGGTAAAAAAGCTATATAAATATCAAAACTTTTTACGTAATTGAACAGCTGTTAGAATTTTCTAATAGTTTTGGGCTCACGCTGTTCATATTTGTCAAATATAGGGTTCGATAACCCCCACTCCCAATTCCATGTCGCCGTCTGTCTTATAACGAGGCTAGTTATGACCGATTCTACTTTGAATCTCTGAATAATATTCGAAATACCTTTTTTGAAGTAATATATATTAATAAAGGACATATAAAATCGAATAATAGTCGTCTCCTGATCGATTGCAGCCACAGTGGCCATTTTCATGCAGACATTAGCAGAAATTCGAAAGGAAAGGCTTAAACCAAAAGGTGAATGTTAAAGGAAATCTTTCAGTAAGTTTTGCTTATATCCCGTGGGAATATGGGTAAACTCCTTCTCAGTCAGAGAGGATAATATCTGTTGAATTTCAAGTCAATCTAATGAATATCTTTGGAGTACTCGCAGTAAGTGGTCGATTTTCGCTTACATATTCGAAAAACTCGTTCTTAGTGAGCGTCTACGTTATCTACATTAAAAGGTCCTTTCTCAGGGTCTATACTAACTGTCTATCAAATTTCATTTAAATCGGTTCAAAGATACTTTCGTTTTTATAATAATTAGTAAGGATTAGGGTGTTATTATTTATGTGTACTTTTATTTTATTGCCTACCTTCCTTCTTTGCAATTTACAGCTTTTTTTAACTCAAAGTTGTCTAGAAAAAAACTGCTAATGAGCGATTAGACCGCCTGTTATTACATATAATTTAAAATAAATAGTAACAAATCGGTAACAGCAGTAACTTCTCTTTTGTTATTAGTTATATGTAAACAATACAGGCCCAGATCGGATTTAGAAAACACTTGCAATTTCTCGGGAGAGCTGTTAGAATTGGACAGTTTCCAAATCTATGAATTTGCGTACAGAAAGCTCGAATATCAATAATATATGCAATAAAACGACTTCTGAAATAACTGAGAGTCTTGTGACATTGACGTAGTAATATTGTATTCAATATTCAGTTATGTAACGCCTTCAAAATTATCAACTTTTGAGAGGGACAAAGCAGGAGTAAATTTGTTTAGAATAAAAAAGGTAATAGAGAGCCAACCATAAAAGATAAACAAATACTGTCCTAGATTTTTATTTAGATATTTTAAAGGGGAACAATTCTTTCATACATGATTTTTGTGAAACTTTAACCGATTACGTAGCGGAAGCTCTCAAAAAGAAAAAAGACCTGACTGAAAGAGATAAATAGATGCTATAACGATCTCTTGTAACCAGATTTAGTATCTTTGTTTCAGAAATATGAAGTTATGCTACTTTCAGGGAAAAGGAATAACGCTCTTTCATTACCTAACTTTCTCTAAGAGATCATGTCTTGCGTAAGCAGTTTTATTATGTTTGTTTAAAAATATATGGAGTTATGCCACTTTTGGAAAAACGGCATACCACTTTTTCATTACGCGACCTTCTCTAAAAGTCCACGATTCACGTAAGCAGTTTTATTATATTTGTTTCAGAAAATATAAACTCATGCCACTTTTGGAAAAACGGCATACCACTTTTTATTACGTGACGTTCTCTAAAAGTTCGCGTTTTGCGCAAACAGTTTTATTACGTTTGTTTCAAAAAATATGAAGATGTACCAATTTCAGGTAGACGACATAACAGTTTTTCATTACGTGACTTCTCTAACAATTCACATCTCGCGCAAGCAGTTTTATTATGTTTGTTTCAAAAAATATAAACTCATGCCACTTTTGGAAAAACGCCATACCACTTTTTCATTACGTGACGTTTTCTAACAATTCACGTTTCGGGCAATCACTTTTATTATGTTTGTTTCAAAAAATATGAAGTTATGCTAATTTCTGGGAGACGACATACCACTTTTTCATTACGTGACGTTTTCTAACAGTTCACGTTTCGCGCAAGCAGTTTAATTGTTTGTTTAAAAAAATATGATGTTATGCCACTTTTGGAAAAATGGCATACCACTTTTTCATTACGTGACGTTCTGTAAAAGTCCACGTTTCACGTAAGCAGTTTTATTATATTCGTTTCAAAAAAGATAAACTCATGCCACTTTTGGAAAAACGGCATACCACTTTTTCATTACGTGACGTTTTCTAACAGTTCACGTTTCGCGTAATCACTTTTATTGTGTTTGTTTCAAAAAATATGAAGATGTACCAATTTCAGGTAGACGACATAACAGTTTTTCATTACATGACTTCTCTAACAATTCACATCTCGTGCAAACAGTTTTATCATGTTTGTTTCAAAAAATAGGAAGTCATGCCACTTTTGGAAAAACGGCATACCACTTTTCACTACGCGACGTTTTCTAACAGTTCACATCTCGCGCAAGCAGTTTTATTGTTTGTTTAAAAAAATATGATGTTATGCCACTTTTGGAAAAACGGTATACCACTTTTTCATTACGTGATGGTTTTTAAAAGTTCACGCTTACAAAGTCGATTTAAGGATCATCTATAAAAACGTAAAGTTATTTAATTTTAAGAGATATTAATATAAATTTAACGTATGTTTGAAATATACAAGCTGTTGCCTTGTTATTAACTTGGCACATCTATCATGTTGGCATTTGTTTCCAGTTCGTATATTTATATGAAATTTTCGTTAAAACTCTTCCATAGTGGTTTTATCAAACCACACAATATTTTTATCTACTGTAATATGGGACGATGGTTTAAAGGTCTCGCTGGCAAAGGTTCTGAGTTAGATTCCCAGCAGGGCAAAACTCCTTTTAAAGCAGCATTTAAATCCAGTTCTAGCAATTCAACTTGATAGAAGCACTGCAATATCTAAGCTACCCCATCACGGTAGGGAAGGCATAATTGTAGGACTTTCTGAAATTTGTCCAAAGTGGGTAGGTATTAAAACATGGCCATAGGCTCTAAAACTCTCTATCCTATTAGCGAAGAACACTGTGCCCAACAGTGGAATGTTAATGGGCTGCTACATAAGTTTTTTAATACGCTTTGAGTAGGGTTTCCTGACGATCTCTACCCTAAAGAAGAAAATCCCCAGCGAACCTCTGGTGATCCAGTTCGGGATGCAAAGGGCCCCAATATGTTTATGTGGATATCCTGCAGCGATTTACACACTCCTGGTTGATAGCATAACTTTCATCCGAGGTGCATTTCATAGCGAAGATAAAAGGATTTCGTATCGAATATTGGTATTTTTTAAAAATCATTTAGCTATTGAAATATGCTAAAAAGAACATATCATTAATACACAAGGTAGTAGAACTCTTTATAGTATTTTATTTGGTGAATCTAGTGTGTTTATATATAAAGTATGCTTATTTTCTCACTAAAGGCGTTAACACCGGTGGTGCATACGTAAAAGTGCGAATACGTGTCTCGAAAGCAAAGTAAGTTAGGTCTTCGCCTAAAAATGTAGAGAATGGCATTAACTTAACTTTGATAGCCCTTAATACGACGAGGGAATGTAATAAATGCGATAGTAACTCGGTCTGTAACGATTTTATGTCTAAACCGTTAAATAAATTCAGATTCCTGGCCCAATGAATCGCATATGATCGCATATGATACATGGCTCAATTTTTGTATTTAATAAAATACTTTTCATATTCAATTCAGGTTAACTTTAATTAAATTTGTATAAAATTGTTATTAGAAAGTATAATTTTAAAAGATAGAGTATGATAGATATATTGATAAGGATACGTCTACAAAACCCTTACTCGTTGATTAGGGAACGTTTGCCAGCCGCACTTGTCGTAGATAAACAAGATATTGGCGGTAAATTCACTACACTCTCCGTAGACTACTTCAAGAGAGCCATCAGTCACCCCAACCCTCTCATTAGAAATGCCGCCTCTTATGGGATTAGGCTAAACATTCCGCCTAGGAAGAGGCCCAAACACGTCCTTGACGACCCAGACGACCAGATTACTATTGACAACGCCCCGTACACTATCACACACACACAACAGCGTCTTCGCCGGCGAAGATGAGGTCCTCGCTATCTGACGCATGCCGGCCGCGGACCCATGGGCGTCAAGACTAAGCACCTGTCCGATTGTCCTTTTCAGCAGCAGCAAACGTTGCTCTAAGCCTAGGTCCGAGCCTCGTAGGAGGCGCCCTTAAAGCTACGTTTCCCCCAAGACGCAGCAGGGCCCTTCTACGGGCCCAACCCTCGGCCGAGCTTCTGCGCTCGCCACCCATCTCGGTTACGCTGTCAAAGCCAGTAGGGCTAACAGCAACACTTCGAAGAAAAAAAAAAGGTAAATTCATTCTGGATTCCGCATCCAGATATTTCAACATCCAGAAGTTTCAACAAATACGAGATTTTATCGGAATTATTATATATTAAACTTAGTTACGAGTTGCTTAAGATTCTTGTTAGAAAGAGATAGTTGTATAAAATTGACTACGATAAAATAAAAACACGCCCACATAATAACGCTTACTCGTTGATTAACGAACGTTTGCCAGTTTTTTATGGCACTGTACGTTGTGTGTAATTCGGTGGAATTAAGTAATGTCCCCATATTTGCACAGGGTCAGGAATTATGCTGGTGACACTTGAACCCAACTCTTTCGCTCCCTTAGTGGACGAGAGCTGAATTTACTGGACGGGCGTTACAAAGCCAATCGTAACTACTCAGTCTCATTCAAAACCCACAAAAGAAGATATTTTGACTGCAATAAATATACCCAATCGGTAATCGTAGGTATCTTAGACTTTTTAATGTAATAAAGTTATTCAAATAGGGATGTCGCCCACAAAATACATCGCCGCCATTTACAATCAGATAAAGGCTGATAAACGAGTGTTGACGCTTTTGTAAGGAGATACGTAAACAGAGTGCTTTATACTAGTGCCATTACGTAACAATGGTTTTAAACGTAATTTTAAAAGATTAAAAAGGATATCTGACTGAGGTTTTCGTGGGTACTTGTTAAGATGCGAAGCAACCCAAGGTATTGATAATTTTATGTCGTTAGATTCACTAACTTACATCTCCCTCTCAACTTCATTTTGCCTTACCCAATGATACTTTTCGTAACATTCTTATCACGCATTCATCAGCTTACTTCCCGAGCCCAAGGCCATAAATGCTCAATTACTTGTCATTCAATCATTACATTTAAAGTAGCTTTCACAATATTCACTATTTCACAATTTACTTAAAAATCACTCTTATTACAATAGAACTACTCGCAACAGTGTGTTGCAACACAATGACCCATTAACTAAGAACCAACCTATTTATAGCAATGAGCTTGCATTTGATACATCCGGTATAATTACAATATAGTAACAAAGTATCATGACAACATAAAAAAACTTGATTAACAAATTATTAAATTCAAACCCTTATGCCTAATGAAGTTTTACTTCATTAACTTAAAATTTGATTAACATTATAAGATCTATTTCGACATTGAATTATAAATTATTAAAAAAGCTTTCCTTAAGTTTTTTATTTTGATATTTTGTTTATGTCTCATTTGCATATTACTAGAGTTATTACGTCCCCAATGTTGATTACCATATGTCCAAATCGGTTTTGGACTGTTTTAGCAATAGCATATTGGGTATCATCAGTAATAAATACAATCCAAATATCCATTACATCTTTCTGTTTCCAACTCTTAACGTTTATTTATAGAGTTTTTAACTATTTACTAGAAAATATCGGCAATGTACAAATTGTCGGTCGAATTGTAATTCGTCGTCGTCGTCGCTTCAACCGATGGACGTCCACTGTTGCACATAGGTCTCACGAAATGATGCCCACAAGGCCCGATCTTGCGCCGCCTGGCTCCAGCGGCTACCGGCGACCCTCCTTATATCGTCGGTCCACCTTGTGGGGGGTTTTCCTACACTGCGTCGTCCGGTACAGGGTCGCCATTCCACCAACGTCCATCGGTTCGTCGGACTATGTGCCCCGCCCATTGCCATTTCAGGTTCGCGATTCGTAGGGCTATGTCGGTGACTTGGATTCTGCTACGGATCTCCTCATTTTTGATTTGATGGTTTAGAGAAACTCCGGGCATAGCTCTCTAGGGAATTGTAATTAATGAAGTTAAACTATCCATATCTTATTTATTTAGGCCTATTTTTGGTTGTAGTCCTTATTGCCTTTTTAATGTACGGTTGGATGGTTTCAAATCGTTTAACAGACATATGTACAAACAATTTTTGCATTATTGATTCTTCGGGCTTTCTCAGGGTAGGGGGTAGAATAACCCATTCGGAACTACCTTATAATGCGAAGCATCCGCGGTTGCTACCAAAAAATTGCAATTTTTCTAACTTACTTATTGAATATTATCATATTAAATATTTACACGTTGGTCCTCGCGGGTTGCAAAGTATTATTAATGAAAACTTTTGGATATTATCAGCTCGCCGCCTTATTCGTTCCATACTATCCAAGTGCAAAATATGCTTTAAGTGCAAGCCTCCATTATTACAACCAGAGATGGCGCCGTTGCCCCCAACGCGGCTAATGCCGAATAAAGTTTTCGAGCATGTCGGAGTGGATATCGGCGGGCCCTTCTATGTAAAAGACAGCCTGCGTAGAAATGCAAGAGTAAATAAGTCGTACTTAGCGTTATTCGTTTGTTTTTCTACAAAAGCCGTACACTTAGAATTGCTGACATCGTTGTCTGCTGAGTGTTTCCTCGCTTGTTTAGATAGATTCGTAGCTCGCCGGGGCTTGTGCTCTTTCGTATATTCCGACTGTGGCACCAACTTTATAGCGGCCGGTAAACACCTGTCGGAGGTGCAAAGGTTCTGGCGTGATACGCAACTGAAGGATGATATTTTAAGCGGTTGCTCTCAGAGGCAAATAATGTGGAGACCAAATGTTCCCAGCGCACCTCATATGGGTGGGCTATGGGAGGCTGGGATAAAGTCAGCTAAGTACCATATCGTAAGAAGCGTTGGTGAAAAGGCTTTAACGTTTGAAGAGCTCTGCACGGTATTCTGCAAGATTGAAGCCATTTTAAATTCGAGACCCTTGTGTCCGTTACCGGCTAGCGACAGCCCTAATGATTTTAACGTTTTAACTGCGGGACATTTTTTAATTGGGAAAAGTCTCACGGCCGTGCCGGAGTACTCACTAAAAGAAGTACCCGTTAGTAGATTGTCACGTTGGCAATATATGCAAAAAACTTCCCAAATGTTTTGGAGACGTTGGAGTCACGAGTATTTAAATACTCTACAACAAAGAGCCAAGTGGTTTACCTCAAAACATAACCTCAACGTAGGCGACTTGGTTCTTATTAAGACGGATAACGCAATGCCATGCAACTGGCCAGTGGGCAGGATAGAGGAGCTGCATCCAGGCCCCGACGGCATTGTTCGTTGTGTGACATTGCGTACAAACAAGAATAAGCTGCAAAGGCCTGTAAATAAATTGAGCCCATTTCCATCTAATTACTAAACTAACATTTTACATATATTCTATATTTTTATTACATATATTTTTAGTATATGCCTTATGCACTCATTATCTGTTTTTTTCTTTTTTATGTTTATGTAAGATTTTAGTATTATATGTAGAAACCATCAAGCTGGTTTCGGTAGGGGGTGTGTTCAGTCATCCTCTACTTAGTTACATAATGTTTGTGGTTGGCAATACCTTGCCGCCATTCGACTACCAATCGGGGGCGTCCGGTGGCGCCTGATTGGCTAGCGACAGTCGCGCCACTCGCGACTGTCTTAACTGACAGGCAGTTAGTAAGAATCCTTAAGGAGACGAAGTTAAAACGCCGTGCGTTACGCATCTAACGGATTTTTATACCAATCCTGTGCCGAATCCTATTAAAACTTTATCGTGGTGCCCGCGACGTTCGCGACATCCAAAATCCAACGGGAAGCTGGACGTTCCAGAGTATCGGTGAGTGGCTTGGGTTTTGTTAGCTGCAGGCTTTGTGTACCTTAAGGTAAACTGAACACATGTTTCATATCGAACCAGCATTGTAAACTTCTAGGTCCTTCGTATAGCCCACAATATATATAGATTTGACGCCGTCGTCTGATAATCCATAGGAGTACACTTAAACATATATAGCAGCGTAATTTATTGCGACTGACATTGAATGATTTATTTGTATACACAAATGTAACCTTGTAGCTGTACATTGTAACTGAATATTGTTCTTTACATAAATATGTCTGTAACCAATTTTACGATACTATAGATTATATTCAAATGAGGAAACCTTGGGTTCGACAAAACTCTAATTTAAATACTTTAAAAGAAGAGCTTATCCGGAAAAGCCATTGAAATTATATAAAATATAATAATAATGTACATGAAAGACTTAATGTAACAAAAGTATATCTCTCAGGGTTCCATATTAGGACCTTTTTTGTTCCCCATTTACATTAATGACCTTTCATAATTCGTTACAATGGTTATGAGATTATTTTGTTTCCCGATGTTAATTCACTAACATTTAACATATATGACAACTTAAACAACTCTCTGAATGAAGTAGTACAATGGATTGCAACTTATAATTTATTACTAAATGGGAAAAAAGAAAGAGATGCTCTTACTATTTTTGAATGAGATAATTTTATGATGTATTGCTATATTATGATAGATGGGGAACAAGAGGAAGATGTGAAAGAATTTGTATTTGGGATCTAAATTTATAAAAGACGGAATATATCAAAGTGATATTGAAAGAAGAGTGAATGCAGGGAATACGCTACTACGAATGCCAAGGTTTTGCAGTGCTTCAGCTATGTTTGCCGGCGAAGGCGTCTCCGACTTCTATGCGATCATACGCAAAAAAATCGCTGGCTTTTGGGAGACGGTTTGCAATTGCGAGAACAGTCTCATTATAACCGTTGCTCAGGCATCCCCCGATAATGTGTTCTTTCGTGCCTGGTTGAGTATGCACCAGACGAGGAATATAAAATAGTGACTTTCTATTTGAAATATAATAATTTTTAATTTTGCATTAATTTGTTGATTTTAATTTTGACATTTGTGACTTTATTCATTAACTTTTATTTTATTTGTGTCTCATAGTTCAAAACTAAATTTAATTTGATTTTGTTTAATTATTAAATCTCTCTTGTGTTTATCTGTACATTTTATTTCATTCATTTATTTTGGTTATGTAAATTCTATGGGTCGTAACCTGAAATAAATCAATTTATTTTATTTTATTTATTTATTATTATTTTTTTAATACGGTAAATGGTGCTCTGCAGGCCTTGAGACACCATCTGGCTATTCCGCCAGATGGTGTCTCAAAGGGCTAAACTAGCTGTGTATGGCAGTGTTAGTTGGGTATGGCAGAAGAAGCATAAAAGTTAAATAAATACGGTAGAGATGAGAACGAAGTATGAGTGGTTGAAATTGAATGACAAAGTAGGAAATAATGTGATAAAAAAACGTTGTGATATAAAAGAAGATGTAGTAACTAAAATTGAGAAAGGTATGCTTAAACGAGTTAATACGAGTATATGAAAGGAGACTGATAAAAAAGATTTATGAGTCAATATCGTCTTCTAAAATGCTACGTCTGGCCCATTCTTCTTTACGGATGGGAATCTGGGACAGTCAGTATAAGAAGATCTCAGAAAACGTATTGAAGCATTCGAGATGTGGGCATACAGACGCATGTTGGTAATAAGTTGGACTCAGAAATTATCCAACGAACAAGTTTTACAGCGTTTCAACCAAAAACGTGCACTTTTGCAGACTGTCAAGTTGAGGAAAGTATCCTACCTCGGCCACGTCCTTAGACACGAGAGGTACGGACTTCTTCAACTTATCATGATGGGCAAAGTTGCTGTTAAAGGAGTTTTGGCCGCAAAAAAAATCATGGTTTCGCAACATAAGAAAATGGACTGGGATTGCGAGTGCTGCCAAACTATTTCGCCTCGCAAGAGATTGATTTAAATATGCTAAACTGACTGCCAACCTCCACTAGTCAGAGAGGCACTTTAAGAAGAAGAAGATCGAATGAGAAAGTGGGAAGGAGACACCAAGACGGACGTTCCTGGACCAAATCCAGGACATTTTAAACGTCCTTGTTTAAAATGTCCTGGATTTGGTCCAGGAACGTCAAAAGTACTTTAAACCGACGAACTTGTTTGAAAGGTTAATGAAAATGAAAGAAGCGAAGGAGATATGCAAGGATCATGGTAAGTGAAAGGACGTGGTCTCTGCCTATCCCGAAGGGAATAAGGCGTGATGTATGTATGTCAATGGAAAGAAACAAATGTATTAAGTTCAACTTACCGAATGTTAAAGAAATGAATAATATATTTTTAAACTTTATAATAACGAACTAGATCTAGTAAATAGCACAGTTTTCTTAGTTATTGTGACGCCTGGCTCCAGCGGCTACCGGCGATCCTCCTTATATCGTCGGTCCACCTTGTGGGGGGTCTTCCTACACTGCGTCGTCCAGTGCGGGTCGCCATTCCAGCACTTTTCGACCCCAACGTCCATCGGTTCGTAGGACTATGTGCCCCGCCCATTGCCACTTCAGATCCGCGATTCGTAGGGCTATGTCGGTGACTTTGGTTCTGCTACGGATCTCCTCATTTCTGATTTGATCGCGTAGAGAAACTCCGAGCATAGCCCTCTGCATCGCACGCTAAGTGAATCTGAGCTTTCGAATAAGGCCCATAGTCAGCGACCACGTTTCCGATCCGTAGGTAAGCGTTGGCAACACGCAATGTAACACATTAAGTTTGTCTATTTCCGGTGAAAGGCGCTACTGTAGCGATAATAGTTGCATTGAAGAGGAGTTGAGGTGAGGTGAGAAGAGGAGAAAGGAAGAGAGTATAAAAGAGGTGTACGCGATAAATATTATACTTATGTGTTTGTAACTGCTACATTATTGTCACACTTTACAAAGGAAAAATAATTACATTGTAATAGTTTTGGAAGATAAAATGTATATAGCAATAGAGATAGATACAGCCATTCAAATGCAAAAGATGTCGGATATTTCTATATTGTAGACAAGTATTGTGCAGATACCAAGCTTGGGTACTGGCACCTATCGGAAGCTGTCTGTTACCCGGCTTCTAAAGATTAGATACTCAATGACGCAGACAAACAGACTTTAAATCCTATAAGAGGAATCGTTCACATTCAATGAATTGAAATATTTATTTGATGAAGATCATTGGTTATATAGATGGAAATAATATATATATTTATCAAAATAAGGTAAGGAGCAGCCTTTTCAGGTCCTATTGCGGGGCACAGACCTCTTTACTCATAGGAGAAAGGGTTTTAGAGCATAGCCCCGCTAGGCTGCTCCATTGCAGGTTATGAGACTACATATAGCACTTATTTCCGCTGGAAAATTCTTTTACGCGCCTCTATCAACAGGCAGGACATGTGGGACTTGCTGACAGGGCCAGAACACCCTATAATCCCAGCGTCACCCTCCTCACCCTGAATTGGGTGTATCAGAAGCTCCTTTCGCCCTGACACTTCCAGATGAAGCCAACTATGGATGTTCAAGGCAGAAACAAGAGGTGTTCGTAAGAACGCCTTCTGCCACCAAGCCTCGTCCCTCACTCCATTGCCTCCTTCAACAATGATAGTCTCGCAGAAAGAGACAACTGCATTCCATCCTATCTCTCTATCAAGCATGACGTCTACTATACTTGGTAATGAGACAAGACTCTATAACCTAGAATTACTCTTGAGATATGCTGGTTATCTCACGATGTTTTTCTTCACCGAAATGCTGATATATTGTAAAGAATATCGTATTTACCATCATATTCTAGCTTAAATGCAGCATGCAAATATAATTTACAATTAATTCCAAATATTTTACGTATTATAAAGGCGAAGAGATTGTTTGTTTGTTTTTATGCGCTAATCTCAGGAACTACTGGTCCAATTTGTAAAATTATTCCAGTGGTAGTTAGCCCATTTATCAAGGAAGACTATATGCTATACATCATTAGGCTAAGACTAATAGTGTATAGCATATAGCAGTACACCAATGAAGAATGTTTTAAAATCGGGTTGTATAGCTTACGCTGCGCACACTGCGAAAACGGTTAAAGTTACGCAAAACTCATGTATGACAGTATTGTTACCCTTTAAAATTTCTAAAAGAAAGTCCAGGACAGCTTATGTCTATTTTGTACGGTTAGCTCAGCATAACCTTTTTTTATGCTAAACAAATTTGTTTGTTCTTTCTCTCTTATAAGGTACTGACATTAAAATATGTGTACATTTCAAATTAATCTAAGAAATCTAATCATTTTTAAAACCCTCTTAGAATATGGTAAGTAAATTGTATTTAGTAATTCCCCTGATGGGACTTCTCGTAAGAAATTCATATGATAGCGTTGTACATTGTTGCTAACACGTTACAGTGGCTTCTCAAACGCTTCAGGTAATTTGTGCCCGGGTATTCCCCTGGCGTGCGAGTTTAACTGAATATTCAGTGGTACAGTGAGTTTACACTTATATTAATACATATATTAGAAGCAGCATCTCTCCCTCCAAAATCTTTTCATTTATAAGTTTTTATCAATAAATACTTTACGAACGTTCCGCTTAAACGATTATATTCAGAATTGGCGATCCCTTGTTAAGGTAAATTTTAGTCGCAAAAGTTTGACTAATATGTAACAAGTTTATTGACTTCCGGTGAGAGGCGCCAGTGTGGCGATATTGATAGTATTAGAGAGGAGGGGAGAGGAGAGGACAGAGTAGGAGAGTTGAAACGATGTTTAAGCGATTAACATAGTGTTACATTATTGTTATAACCAGATAATCAAAAGTTATTTAAATCCAGCTTCTTTAAACTTTACTGCTTCGTCACAAATAAATTTACTACACTAAACTTATTCCCCACTTGTTACAACGTTACACGAACAGCGCGTGAACCATAATGCCTGATTTTAAATTCGACGCGCCTTTTTATAGTATAAGTCGTCAAGTATCATGACGGAAGTTATGTCAGAATGAGTACCAATTTGATTTAAATTCAATGGTTATTTATAATTAATCGAACACAATATAAATAAAATAGTGATTAATGTCATTTAAACACTATTTTATAAGATTAGATAGATTGCCAACACATATAATAATGAACAATTAGACGCGAAAGTTACATTTTCTCATTTGTCTGAGTCTGGACTGATCGACAAGAGTCTATTAAGGGTCTTGTTACTGAAAAAATGAATTCTTTCAATCATTCTTTTAATTCATTCATTAGAGGCTTCGACTTTGGCTGCTTACTGCAAGGTTTATTATCAGCTCTGCCTCCGATAGTGTCGGATTCCCATCGCATGAGAGTCAAGGAATAGAGAGAGCACTTGTTTACTATGCATGCCAATCCGCAGTAGACCAACGTGGTGGGTCCAGTAGACCAATGTTCTAGAAATCCTCTCTCTAATTCGTGAGGAGGCCTATACCCTGTAGTGGGACGTTAATGAACTACCTTACCTGTACCTTATTATCAGCAAAGCTGCTTAGCAAAAATACATGTAAAATAAATCAAATTTATACCGAAGTTTATAAAGAAACAGGAATTATTACACGTATAAATAATAGCAGATTAATCTTAGGCAAAACGTAGTCAGATATTGATAGTTTTCAAAAAATAATCTAACAATTAGCTAAATTTTAATTCTGATATAAGTTTTGGAGAATTAATCTATACATATAACAGCAACTCTTTTTTTCTTCGTTATCGATAAAATTGAAAACTACTGGACCAATCGGCATGAGACCATGACCATTCGAGACGGAATTAATTGTAGAAGGCTTTAGGCTATTCATTTTTTGAATTCCATCAACCCTTTACTTTTTTTTCAAATTTATGTGGACAGTCATTTGTTTCTGGTACGAAAACTCGAGCGCACAAAGACCGGCAACATGTCTAACGTCACTTCAATGCTTATAAACGCGTTTCCAGACACCCTCCCACGCATTCACCCACGAACTCCCACACATCCACCCACGCACTCCCACGCATCCATCCCCGCAGTCCCACGCATCTACCCACGCATCCACAAGGTTATGACATGAATTATTAGACCGTAGTCTATAGCAACGGTTTTGTTAATTCATTTCTAGGTTATGTAAATATGGCATTCATTTATGCTATCTTTTGTTTAAAAATTATTCATCTTTCATAGGTTATGTAAAGATGTCATTTATTTACGCTATCTTTTGTTTCAAAACAAAAAAGATTCTGTGTGTCATTTAATCGATTGTGTTTTGTTTAGTATTTGTAAAACTGAAAGCTGCCACATTCCAAATCTTTGTGACAGAACGAAGTCTGTCGGGTGTGCTAGTATTAGATAAATGAGTTCTTGTACATTACCTCAGCGAAAAACAATACAACTTTGAGTATAATGAAAGAGAAATTCCTGTATAATATGTAAATACGTGAAATTATTTAATGACTTCGGCTTCCTTTTACAGAGGGAAAGAATCAAATAACGATTCCGGGAAGGTATTATAAAACCTCGCTTTTCTTTATTACAAATGTACATGGTAAAGCGGTGAATTTTTTTCATGTTAGCAAAGCTTTGCGCGTTCACTCGTTTGAATGTTGCGTCAGGTATCAAATACATTTACGAGTGCTTTGATCTACGTATTAAATTTTGTTTATCCATTACAGATATGCGTAGAGTTATGACGTGGTTCTATGTAGCGATTTTTATTTAGAAATGTTGCTACATCACTTTTGGAATGGCTTCAAACTTTTACCAAACTCAAACGTAGTTTTAGACGATGCTTTGCTAAGCTTTTATATCCCAAATCCACTTTTTTTGAATGCATTTATATATATCTCTCGGAGAGAGAACGGAGAAGCATAAAGCACAGGGGCGTAGGGTTCTCCGCCGACATCGTTATTAATTGGATCCATTATTTAATTTGTTATTCTGTGGGCGTTCGTGGGTAATGTTGGTGCAATCAAACACTTTATTAATTAACTCGGATTATAATGTTCAATCAATTTACTCAAACTCATTAACAGTAATAGCTAGGAACGCGACAGCTCCAACAGTAGACTGCTCCGGTCGAGCGCTACTCGACAACTGTCGAGAGCCTCCCGCCGGACCATTGACTCTATCCACGCCGATAGATGGCGCCAGCGTTCCACAGACAGCTGCCCCCCGACATATATATATATATATATATATATATATAATGATCATGTTAATTAATAGTATTAATAAAGCAAATGTCTTTAAAATAAAATATTATAGAATGTATATATAATAAATAGCTTATCTGCGCCTTTGATATGAAAATAGTTATAGTGAGCTGATATTAAAAGATAGATATATGTCTTTGACATTATTTTTGAATTTTTAAAGAGGAATAATTCTGTCATACATGATTTTTGACAAATTTTAACCGTTTACGCAGCACATGTAGTAGAAGCTCTCAGAATTGAAAAGCCCCTAGTTTGAAACATTTTTATGTTAGTAGATTTCTATTACTACATGTATGGGAAATTAATAATACTTAGTTATTATTATAACTAGAAGACGTTTTCACCAAAACAACACGAAGCGGGAACCTTTTGCCCCAACGACGTCTCTTGGACAGACAGCAGTCACAGATAAATAATATTTTAAAGCGCCCTCTTACGCATGAAGACCGACTTCGCGCCGCATACCGATAGTTAGCGAGTTAGTACCTCGAAAATCTTACAGATGGCGCGTTCGCTAAATAACGATTACTGCCAGGCAACGTTAGGGTTAGAGAAATTATGTTAGGAAAATGGGTAGGTGGTGTCTAAAAGGTGTTATAATACATAGATATATACAAAAATATACATGAATACATAAAAAGATACAAATGAATCTTGGATATACAATATACAATACAAAATATAATAATGATCGCAAACCCCCTGACATGGACAACAACAACTTGATGGATGTATCGCCTTTGTAATCATTTTCTAACCGGAAACGGATGCTGTATCTTATTGCTAACTTGTCAAGACAGTCATAAAAACCCACTTAAACCTATCAAAACCCACCCACCAATCGTTGGAAATTTTCCATTCCAAAGAAAAACGAGCGACGGAAGAAAATTTTCACTTTAAAACAAACCACGAAGCGGTTGTTGTACGCAATGTTTTCGATAAAGATATATTTATTTTAGTAATTTTATGTGTTGCATTTAATAAGTGTTTCCAGCATGTATCGACGCATCAGACACACCTCTCCATTGGTTGGTGAATCAGCCGTGTGTTTCTGCATGTGAACTATGACGTCAATCCTTGTTTATCGCCCGTTTTAGCCGTCGGCCTGCGTCTGTGCTAAATCCAAAGCCATCAAGCCAAACAGTCTACAACGCAAAACCAATGTTGCAAGCTTATTGTTATTCCTGTACGAAATAACAGACTTCATCTGAACACTAGCTGATGCGACAGGCTTTGTCCTGTATTAATATTGATTTCTTCTCTCTCTTTGATGACTCAAACACGATACTACCACGGAACAATTTAGCGCCAGTTTTTTTTTGTTTTGTTTGGAGTGTATTTAGCTGTTAGTCCTACTGGCTTTTACAGCGTAACCGGAGGACTGGACGGCTCTTAAGGAGACCATCACTTTTGGAGTGCGAGTCCTGAAGAGAGCTCGCTCATGCGAAACGCCGCTTCAAGGGCGTCGCCTGCGAGACCGAGCCTCGGCTTGGAGTTATCTCGTTAATACCTGAAACGGACTAAAATTAGAAGCACCCCCGGGTGCGTGGGTTGAATCCACGTCTGGGTGACGTCTAGAAACAGGGAACTCGACTCCGCCGGCGGAGTCGCTGTGTATCGTTTGTGTATCGGGCCCTACCTGATAAAGGAAGTTGTCTCTCGTAGTCGAGTCATCTGAGTCGGAAAGGACGTGTTTTGGCCGTCTCTTCCTAGCAGAATGCTAAGATAGGCCGTGTAGGAGGACGCGTTATCCACTAGTGAGTTACTATGCTTAATGGCTCACTCGAAATAATAATTTCCGAAGAGCGTTTTAAAATATCTTCTAAAAGTCCCTATGAAGAACTTTGTTGCGGACGTACCAGGGGCATCCCGTAGCCATCCTCATAAATCTATTTTGTAGTGTCTGCAGACGAGCCAGTTTAGCGCCAAAATGGTATATGTATTTATATGCAGCAACTAAGGCTGGCAAAAGTTAATGTTTTAGCGAGTAAACACGTTGGGGGCGTTTTTTTATTGTTTCATGCAACACTACTAACCCTTTGATTTCCCGGCCGGGTTTTTTATTAGGCCCTGTCATTTGCCAGTACTTTTTAAAGGAAATAACAGTCGCCTACTCGTCCTATTTGCGTCGATTGTCCCGTGGGTCTAATGACACGTGGCCTTGGGGCTTAAATGTTCATGAAAGACTATCAAATGTTATAATTTTTAAGTTTGCTAATAATTTTAGTTAGTAGTTAGTAACGGTCACTTTGTAACTGATTTGGGCAACCTAAGGGTTATCTACAATATGTTATTTTTTATTTTATTGTTGACAGGTTAGCGCTTGAATGTATGAGATCAAATGTAATCACACCTGATGGTATGAGATGATACAGTTAAAGATGGAAGCGTGCTAATCTGGTAAGATGCAGTCTACCTCTTATGGTTTCTACACAGCATCATACAGGAAATCTCTTAGCTTGTCGGTACATCTTTGATGGTAGGGTAGTAACTAACCACGAACGAAGCCTCTCGCTAATTTCATCATACCGGAGATTGAACCTGAGCTAGCTTGTTAGTTTTCCATCAATCACTATGTGCGGATTTCCCCATATTTTCGCGGTGTCGGGAAATACTCGAGAGACACCACGAAGCAGAGTTAGTAATGATATAAACATGTCAAAAAGTGTGGACGAACCGTCACTAATGTTTACGATGACAGCTGCGGTGTGGTCGTAAGAAAACTGAATTAAATTGTTCCTTAAAGTTTTGGTATTATAAAATTCTGCTCAGCGCCAGTGGAAAGTGCCAATAAATTGTATAATTATGTAGTTTCTCGGAACATTTGCCTCGTGGTCTACGTTTTATTGTTTCATTAGAGACATTTTAACAACATTCAACCAGACGTGCCCACATTATTGTGTTTGCGCATCGAAATACACTGTAATCGTGATGCACGGCGCTACCAAGTCCAAGTTCTAGCTTAAAACATTCCTTTTATATCTTTATGTTGTCTATATTATAAAAAGAGGTCGCTTCTGCTGTCTATTTTCTTAGATGTTTTAAAGACTTAGGCATCTGGGCCCTCAGGACCTCAATAAGAGCCCTCTTTCACAATAAAGTTTTCAAATCTATACAAAAATGGGGCGTGTCTGTAGACACTGCCGTGAATACGTCTCGTAACGGGGAATAGTTTCAAAATGGCGGGGCTTCCCCTTTAGTGTTACAGTCCTTACTTTACTTAAAAAATTCTTTGATTCTTTACTGTTGCCATATAAAACTTTTGTTTATTCGACAGAAGACAGAATATTTGTTAAAGAATTATGTATAGTTTATTCCGTATTCAAATCATATTAGAATTATTTACATTTGAAATAGACAGAAAAAAATATATTGTTATAGTAATGTTGGATTAAACAATAAATATGCGCCCCTATCGCGCTTACTTGCTAAAACATTAACTTTTGTCAGCTTCAGTCGCTGGCATATAAATGTGGCAAATTTGGCGTTAAAACCTAGGAAAAGGTGGCCCAAATACGTCCTTGATGACCCAAATGACCAGATTACTATTGACAACGCTCTTTAAACTATCAAACATACACAGCGTCTTCGCTGGCGAAGAGGTACGAGGGCGAGGTACACGCTATCTGACGCATCCCGGTCGTTAAAACGCATAGCAATTGCCATTTACCCTTTTCAGCAGCAGCAAACGTTGCTCTGAGCCTTTTTTTTACGCCGGGAAATGCCTTTATGCACGCCAATAGTAAAATCTTATCGCCAGTGTGGGACTCGCTGTTAAACTAGAATACCCACTAAAACCCAGCGATACCCCCCGCTTCCTTTACTGGAGCACCAGAGGATCGGTAGACGCAATCTACCGTGGCGCTCTGGAAGATTCCTCTGGGAAACGTAAGAAGGCGGAAAGAGAAGCGCAAATCGACGCCTCCTACCTCCCAACCTTCTGCGCCGAAGTAAAGGAGCGTCTACAGCGTTCTCCCTGTGCCTCTCATGTGCCTCCTTCAGCGAAATAACACTTTCACAAAAGAAGACCACTGCCCTCCACTCCCTTTCACCGGTGAGCATTGCGCCAACTATGCCCTCCAGCGAAAGGTTTCCTCCGACCAACGACGTCAATAGATGCCGTTGGGGTATGTTGCTCTGAGCCTAGGTCCGAGCTTTACAGGAGACGCTCTGAGAGCAACGTTTCCCCCATGACGCAGCAGGGCCCTTTTACGGGCCCACCCTTCAGCGGAGCTTCTGCGCTCGCCACTCCTCTCGCTTACGCTGTATAATCTAATAAATAAACGTTAAAACATTCCGTAATAGGTCCGTGCTTCATTCTTTTATATTGTGAACATCAGTCGTCCAAGTAGTTCACAGTTTTATTGATAAATATTAGCAATTTAGTAGCAGCCCTAGTGCAGCCGGCGCCATATTGCGCGCACGCTCCCGTTTACGCAGGATTGACGTCAAGCCCACCATTCCTCAACAATAAACCTGACATCATGTGTCGAAATTGCTCGTTACCCATCGCACGGCTGACGAATGCTTGACACGACTCATCAATCCCGCTGCCAAAATAAGAAAAAATACACCAATATTTCAATCTACCGACTTCAAATCACAAGTATTTAAAATTTTTCACTCGTGAAGGGAGAGGTCGTGGTCATAGATATTCATGTCTGTTGGTGGTGGCTTTTGCGAGATTCCTCCATCTCTCTTTTGATGCCGTTTCTTGGGTATTGTATCAAGGAATACTTTGTGGACGTTTCAATAATGTTGAACCTTTCCCTAAACCACTAATTCTTCCAAGCAGCTTTGTTTCCTGGCGATACAACCAAAGATTAGTATTGAACATACGCCAAGAGAAAATCATATACGTTATGAACAATAGTGATCTTTTTCTTTAACATTATGAGCGTTCATTAACAAAATAAGGGACTCAGAATTGTTCCTGAATTTCTTTCTCTCCGCTTTGATTCATGACGGACTTGTCTTTCTCACTGCCTCATTGGCCAATTCAAAAATCAATATTGAGCTTTCTATTAGGATTTTCTCAATATTTACCCGAAGTTGGGAAGTTGGCGGTATGATCCACCCCCGTGCCTCGGAGAGCACGTTAAGCCGTCGGTCCTTCGCCTGATCTCTCTCCGGTCGTGTCGGATTCCCGTCACGTCGGACTATGAAAGTGAAGGAATAGAGAGTGCACTTGTGTACTATGCCTACCAATCCGCAGTGGAGCAGCGTGGTGGGTCTATGCTCTAAAAACCCTCGCTCCTCGGAGTGAGGAGGTCTGTGTCCAGCAGTGGGAGGTTAATGGGCTGCTACTACTTACTACTTGTCTTTTTGGTTACGCTTAGACATCTGCTTCTATTTTGTGCGATATATATAGCTTCCGAGATTGAGCATTTGAGAATGAGGCGAATTTGATCAGTCCAGCATCTAGGACTCCTCGTTCTTGGTCTTTTTGCCTCTATTTTCCTAATGACAATAACTTTTAGTAAGTTAGCACCAGGTTTATGGGATATATGGCCAAAATACGCAAAATTTCTTCGAAGACATTTGGATAACATTGATCCTAGAATGCGTATCACTTTTCTCCAACATATCTCGTAGTTTCTGAATAACGGATATCATTATCGATTTCCGATTCAATATTGACTTCAGCTAATATTAAATCTAATTTCAAAGACACTAATTATAACTTCTAGACAGTATTTAACACAAAATAATTCTTTCTCCGTTTTAATGTAATTAAGTAAATAAAATATTAAAGGGCCTTTCAAAAAGCTGCGAATAACATTATACACTAAGTTATTCAGGACTTGTGAAACTTTAACCCTACAAAACTGTAAGCTAACATTGGCGCTTAAAACTGCTTTTATATTGCTTCAAAGGGTTCCTCTAGTGCCTCGTAATACTTGAAAACACTACGTATATTGCGTACAGGTTTTAAAAGGTCAAGTGGTGTTAATTGCAGTACTGGATTAATAACAAGTTTAGTAAATGCTTAACTTGGGGAGTGAGCTGGTGAATGCTTAACGACAGCTATTGGCGCTATATATACCACTCTTCGGACTGGTATATTATAGACCAACTTCTATCCTGTGTTCTCGAAGGACCAGCCTTTGACGATGTATGCCCCACTCTTCGGACTGAGATAATATCGGCCAAAGGCAATTGGGTTGTCTTCAGACTTCGGTCTTCAGACTTCCGTTCCGCACAGCTTCTGTCGTCCGGTTCGCTTCTTCTCGAAGGCTGCACGTCGGGAGGCCACTGTTCGCAGCTGACCTCTTAATTTGGCAGTCTTCGTCCTTCGTGCTGGCCGGGCGTTGTCTTCACAATGCTGGCGGGAGTGTGTTGATATATTCTTTGTAATATATCAAGATGATGCGCCTCGATAATGACTGCGAACTCGGAGGGGTTCCTCGACGAAGTTCTCAAAGTTATCCCTGCGATCTCGGAGGGATTCCTCGACGAAATCTTAGATAACTTCGATAGTGTTATCAAGTCTCATCAAGTGGGGTTTCTTCACTTGGTGATGTTGTCACATATACAACATCACACTTCACACCACACTTCACACTTCACACTTCACACTGCTTTCATATCAAAAATCTGGATATTATATACCGCCGCAGGAGCACTTCCACCCCGATGTCTTCAACTTTCCACATTCCAATCCCACGCTTTCGGATTTCAGGCCAGTGCACATGTCTTGCTTGTGGATACCTGAAGGTCCGTCAGGTTTATTGACGGTCGTGCTTTGTTTCCCCCGGCCAAGCGGTCCAAATAATAGCGCACATTTCAAACCTAGGGATCCCTTTTGATGTCGTAAAAAGGGTCTGCGCTATTGTTTCCAAATCTTAAGTAATTATTAAACATAGATTCTTAAAATATTTCTTATAATAAACGGACCTTAAAAAGGTCCCTTAGCCTACATGTGGCAACCATCGCTCAGCCGTCCGTAACAACAGCGTTACAGAAATAGTGTTGGGGCTAGGCAAAGGTAGACAGAAAGATCATACCATAAGTGACACCACCAGGAACAATTAGATTCTATATATCGCTGTATCAAATACTTCAAGTAGTGTCGACTCCTGCGGTCAAAGTAATCTATATATATAAAAGCAACTTTTTTTTTCTTTGTTATCGATAAACTAGAAAACTACTGGACCGATTGGCATTAGACCATGACCATTCGACGCGTAATTAATTGTAGAAGGTTTTAGGCTATTCATTTTTTTAATTCCATCAACCCTTTACCTTTTATTGTCAAATTTATGTGGACAGTCATTTGTTTCTGCTACGAAGCGCACAAAGACCAGCAAAATGTCTAACGTCACTTCAATGCTTATAAACGCGTTTCCACACACCCTTCCACGCATTTACCCACGCACTACCACACATCCACCCACGCACTCCCACGAATCCACCCACCCACTACCACGCATCCACCCACGCATCACTCACGCACTCCCACGCGTCCACAAGGTTGTGACATGAATTGTAAGACCTTTGTCTATAGCATCGGTTTTGTTAATTCATTTCTAGATTATATAAATATAAATTCATTTACGCTATCTTTTGTTTCAAAACAAAAAAGATTCTGTGTGTCATTTAATCGATTGTGTTTTGTTTAGTATTTGTAAAACTGAAAGCTGCCACATTCCAAATCATTCAAGAGATTCCTTTACAGATTGAGTGTTTTGTTGATAAATAAATAAATAAAAAAAAAATAAAAAAAATAAAAAAATAAAAGAGAAATTTAGTAAAAGTTTAGTATTTATTAAATATCAAAAAATTAATCGCAAAATGTGTAACTCAACAACGCCTGGGTCAATTTTGACAATTATTTTTTTTTATGTTTTTCGAAGTCCAAGGATGGTTTTTACGGCGAGAAAAGTTCGAATAATTGCAGGGGAGAACCCTAAAAACAGCCCTATTCCGTTTCCCATACATGCGTTTTCTTACTATTTTAATTAAATAAAGTCAATTTGATCTTTATTGCTATTCAATAATGTACAAAATAAATTACAAGTACTCACTGTCGACTGCCTCATTGGTCTAGTGGATAGCATGTTCGACTACAGACATGAGGTCCTGGGTTCAAGTCCCGGATCGGGCCAATTCGAAATTGATATTGAGCTTTCTATTAAGATTTTCTCAATATTTGCCCGAAGTTGGAGAAGTTGGCGGTGTGATCCACCCCCGTGCCTCGGAGAGCACGTTAAGCCGTCGGTCCTGCGCCCGATCTCTCTCCGGTTGTGTCGGATTACCGTCACATCGGACTATGAGAGTGAAGGAATAGAGAGTGCACTTGTGTACTATGCCTGCCAATCCGCAGTGGAGCAGCGTGGTGGGTCTATGCTCTAAAAACCCTCTCTCATGTGAGTGAGGAGGCCTGTGCCCAGCAGTGGGACGTTAATGGGCTGCTACTTACCTTTTTTTACTCACTGTCAATTTGCACTTTATTATCGCTGCAGGAAGTTCAAAATCAATTGAATAGTCACAATCCGACCAAATTGAATAGTCACGAAAATGTTAGAGCTAAAGATATTTAGTACTGCTGTAATTACATTTAGAAAATCATTCGTAAAACTGAAATCTGTCACATTCCAAATCTTTTTGACAGAACGAAGTCTGTTGGGTCTTCTAGTAGATATATATAGACAGGCGTCTTAAATATGATACTCTATTTCCAGGTATAGTGAATCGTGGAGATTCATTTCGCCGACGACGCTCAAGATCTGGTAGTTTGGCACCTTCGTCACCAGCTCAATCAGCACCAGAGTCACAGGAACGAAGACCTGTGGCCTGCCATAGAGTGGCGATGGTTGGGACACAGGGCGTTGGGAAGACAGCACTCATCAGCCAGTTCCAGACCAGCGAATGTATCAATGCCTATGACAGACAAAGAGGTTAGTAAAGCTACCACGGGAACGGGAAATACGCGGGTAACTCCGCGGGAAACAACTACTATACATATAATACTAATTCTCTTTATTGTTTAACGTACTAACGTCCGGACTTCATTGAAATTTCATGTGCTTTCGTTTACAAACAATATCATAGCAACGCTTGTTTATAAACACAAATGTATTCTTAACTTTAATAGGCTTTGCGTAATTCCGGATTGCGTCAGAACATGAAAAAACCCGTTCTCAGTGAGCCTCCATGTTGCGAAAGGTATATACATACCGAAAATTAAATCAATCGGTCAAATACTACAAGAGATTAAATCAATACTACTCTTAACAGGCAGTATATCATAATTTTTCACTAATAATATTAGTGAATCCGTTCTCAGTAAGCCTCTACGTTGCAAAAGGATTATCTATGTTAAATTGAAAACCAATCGGAGATATACTTTTGAAAATCTTATTCTGAATCAGTGAGTCATCGAATTATGCTTATATAACTCGATGTCGTTGGAATAAGGGAAATCCCCTTCGTAGTAAGCGGCTACGTTACGAATAGAATTTATGTGCCGAATTCAAAATCAATTTGAAAAATTATTTTTCACTTATATAACGCGATTTCCTAAGAATATTAGGACACCCTTTCTCAGTGAGCGTCTACGTTGCATCCTTTTGCAACGTAGTCACCGAACATGCCGAATTCCAAATCAATAGGTGTAATAATTTGTAAGGTTATACGCTGAATCAGTGACTGATCAATTTTCACTTAGATAGTCAGATCCCGTAGGTATATTAGGACACCCTTTCTCAGTGAGCGTCTACGTTGCACCAGGGATATATATGCCAAATTCCAAATCACTCTGAATAATAGATTTGACGATCTCCTACAGAATCAATGAGTGATCGTTTTACACTTATATAACTCGATCCCGTATGAATTTTAGGACACCCTTTCTCAGTGAGCGTCTACGTTGCACCAGGGATATGTATGCCAAATTCCAAATCACTCTGAATAATAGTTTTGACGATTTCCTAAAGAATCATTAAGTGATCGTTTTACACTTATATAACTCGATCTTGTATGAATATCAGGACACCCTTTCTCAGTGAGCGTCTACGATGCGAAGAGAATATATATTAAGCTAATAGTTTTATAGATTTCGTCACGAGTCAGTGTGTGATCATCTCTCTTTTCCATGGGATTCATAAAAAAGAACTCTAGTTTATTATATATATATATATTATAATGAGTATATTGTGACATTTAAAAGCTCGTAAAAAGCTCGAAAGAAATGAAACTGCATTAAATAAAACAGTTTTCCAGCACAATCGCGTTAATGTTGTTTTTTGCCGGAAACGGATAGAATATGAACGGAAATCTAAAAGCTTTCTATGTGCTTTCCAAAGCTTCGGTATAATTAACCACTTTCCACGACTACCAGTATTTAGCTATACACAGTTTAGTATGTATAAGAATGCACAAAAGCTCTGATGACCTAGATGCAAGGATTTTCGTAATCACGCCCTTAGTAACAAATGACAGTGGTTTCCGCTGAAAGGAAACTGGCAAGAAACTCAGCGGTTACTATTTTAAATATACTTTTGTAGGTTACGATGTGTAATATTTTGCACAAACTATGTGAAACACCATTATTTGGCGCCAAAACAGTCTTTTTGTAATTGCGACTGACAAACGTTAGGTTCTTAGCAAGTAAGCGCGTTGGGGGCGTGATTTACCGTTCAACATAATATTGTTACATTCAATATGTTTTGTCCTTGTCTTTTTATATAAATCAAATTGTGTATAAAATTTATATAGTTAATAAGATATTTATTATATATTGGAATACGAAACATACTATATAACTTTAAGCAAACTTCTTGTTAAATTTGTAAAACTTCAGAAATCTTTTGCCGAGTTAAGCATGACTATTTTTAACAAGATACCGTATTCTATGTATCAGCCTTCTTCTATACGTTCACTGGTTGTTGATACTTACAAACTATATGCGAATTGGAATGTTTTTAACCGACTTCAAAAAAAGGAGGTTATCAATTCGTCTGTTTTTTTATGTTTGTTACCTCATATCTTCCGACTGGGTGGATCGATCTTGATGATTTTTTTTTGAAATTAAAGGTGGTACTCGGCATAGGGTCCATTTTTTTAATCCAGTTCTGATGATGGCATCCATGAGAAAACCGGATAAGTGTTAAATTTTCATTAAGCATATGCGCGACAAATGGACGAATAACTCAAGATCACGCCGATCGAGTTCGATGAGTCTTTTTTTAATGGAAAGGATATACTTCAAGGGTTGTTCTGTGATAGATTGGTAAGGTTCTGATGATGGAATCCATGACGAAGTGACGGAACTCTTCAATTCTTAGGAGCAATACAACGATTCTCTGCAGGTCTTCTATAAGCTATCCAGATATTTGAGTTGCCTACCGTAACTTCAGTATGGTCAAGAGCTAGTCGTAGTTAAATATGAAGATCAATGGATCTCCTCAACGGCTTACAGTGAGGGTGCAATTTATGGTAGAATATATAACTGTCTGTAATCAAATGACAATGACCTTACGTTTGTTGCTGCATTGCAATATTTAAAAGGTGAATTATGTGGGAAGCGGTGGTAGCAGAGTCTGGGGGAGGGGGGGAACTTTTGCGTGTTAATGTTGTGCTCGATTACCACATAAAAGACTGGTGATAGCGGGGTGGCAAAATAACCGATCTGTAACGTTGCGAGTTGCGAGTTCGATCCCGGGTGTGGCGATATTAATGTACGCATATTTAGACGAATTTGTTAGTTTACTTCAGATTAACTAAAATTCAAAAATCATTAAAAATTATACCAAAAAAGAACTGCCTTAAAATAATTGCATATTCTTTTATAGTGTTCTTCGTATTCTTATATTTGAATTCAGCAACTACGGCTTTTTTATTTCTGTCGCTGAGAAATGCATTAACGCACCCCGACTGAAGGTCAGGAGTGTGGGACTCCGCGAGGCTACAAACTCGCAATCCCACTAAAACCCAGCGGGACCGCCATCAACCATGAGTGGGGAGCCAGAGGTTGAGGCATTCCTCTCTGGCCCCTCGGTTGCAGCTCACAGATATTCTACAGGGGGAGGAGTTGTACGAATCTCCGCCTTCTGTTCACTGGCCTGGTCACTGGTAAATGTTGCTTCTAAAAATACTTGCCAGTGAGAGGTCTGTGCCGATCAGCGACGTCAAAATGAGTCGCTGAGGTCCCCAGGCGGGGCATTCTGCCACAGTGTGGTCTGTTGTGTCTAACGAGGTAACACACTCGTGACATCTTGCCGACGGTTCACAGCCAACAGTTTGGTACAGGTATTTGTCGAAGCAACCATGACTGGTAAGCACCTGTACCAACCTGTAGGAGAGCGATCCGTGCTCTCTATCCAGCCATTTATCAAGATGAGGGCAGATCGCCCTTATTATGGCCCCGCCCGCTGATAGGGACCTGAGGTCCTCCTTCCATCCTTGGGTCAAGGCTCTGTTAGCTAGAACCCTGACCCTGCTTATCTCGTCAGCGTCTGGTCTGATTCCCCTTTGGTTCTCGCGGCTGCTCTGCACCGGTAAGCAGCCGTGAGAACGTCCGCTCCAATGGGGGAACACCTGCCAGGAGTGTCGCTGCCGTCCATGAAACTAACAGCAACTGCGACTGACAAACGTGAGGCTTTTAGCAAGTAAGCGCTTTAGAGGCGTGCCTTTATTTTTCAACATCATATTATTATTTACAATATCTTTTGTTTGTTTAACTATTTAAATTTGTATATAATTGACAGGAATTTAAAGTAGATTTAATCTGTTTTTCAAGTCGTCTAATCTGTGAAAAGTTGGGGTGAGTTTAGAATAAAATACATATGTAAACCTTATGTTTTTTAAGCAGAAATGATACAGGAAACATTTTCCAAACTGTTTAACAAATCCCGCAAATAACCATGATAGTGTTAAACACACTTTTATTTCTCAAAACGAAACAAACGTAAACAGATGTTACCCCGAATCGATTTCAAAGGGTAATAAAGGCCGAATTGAAAACGGTACATAAATTCTTGTCTAAATAAATGTCTATTAAATTGAAATGTAACACGGGAGATTCGCAGAAACTCGAATGTTTTGTATGTTGAGATTACTGATCTATCAATCTCTTTAGGTGTTACAGACAATGTACACGAAATGTGTGTATTAAAGTACGGCGACATCTATTTGATGCGTATCTAACTTTGCCCTACCCAGCCCCCGCTGACCGCTGCCTACTAAATCTCTAATATCTTCTAAGATATCCATTTTAATGAAATGCTGTTAAAGACAATTTTAAACTAATGAAATATACTACGTATATAATGTCTTGAATTGTATAAGGAATCATATTGTATGGTATAAAAAGGCTTGTTAAATAAGAAATTTTTTTGTGCAAAGTAAAAGATAAAAATGACCACTGTGGGATAACCTTTAAAGATAAATATATAACATAGCTGAAGTTTTATTCATCTTTTTACTATTTACAATTCTGTAGAACATTAATTTGATCTACCTTGTAAGGTTTAGCCAAGATATGCGATTTAAGCGCACAAAAATATGATTGTTACGACATCACAATACAAATCTTTGAATTATCCGCTTTTCTGTATTATAATATGTGTGTATTATACATATAAACCTTTCTCTCGAATTACTCTATCTATTGCTGAAAACTGCATCAAAATTCGTTAATTAGTTTAAAACATCTAAGCCAATAAAAAAGCGGACGCGACTTCTTTTTATGCTATGTAAAAATTTGGTATCAGTCTAAATACGTTTTCTTAAAAGATGAAATTGATTTAGTGAGTTATCCTTAAGAGATAGAAATACGCTATCCTAGACTTTATTGTACATCTTTAAAAGAGAAATATTGCTACCATACATCGTTTTGTTATATCTCTAAGGGATTAGCAGCGTTTTCGATGAAAGTTCCCAAACGGCTTTATTTATTCAGACGCTTCCAACAATATTCCTTGTATCTCAACCAATTTACATGAAACTGCGACAAATTCTATAAATAAAAGTTTCATAGGAATCACTCTATCGATTGATTAAAACTTCACTAAAATCCGTTCAGTAGTTTTAGATTTAATCACGATCAAATAGAAAGACCCGGCAAAGATTTTTGTTTTATAATATATATTGTTAGCGATCATTTTATACTATAGATATTTAATTAAAGAATATGTAGTCAACACATTTTTTCTAAATTCAACGATTTATATCACACTATTTATCAATAAAAGTCATCGTTTTTTATCATATAGCTTTAAAAATATAACATTAGTACAAAAAGTAGAACAGTAATGAATGATGAATATTTGAAACACTGTTGACGTTTACAAAATTAGGTCTTAAGAGTTGACTCTTTATACGTATAGGACGACAAGATATTTTTCTTTATAGAATATTCTTCGCGGAGACATATTTCAATTTCTCAAACCTTAATTAGCTAAAATCCATCCGACAATTGCTTTCGTCGCCTCTTAAATTTATCAGTACATTAATAATGAGGGAGAGCTTTCAAAAAAATTGTGAGAACATTCAATATACATTTTTCCTTCAATATTTCTTTTAAGGATCCAATTAATTTGATATTGGGAGGAATTTCCGCCATTTACATATTTAATAACATCACGCCTCATTCCCATAAAGGTAGGCAGAGACAATATCCTTCCACTTGCCACGATCCTTGCATATCTCCTTCGCTTCTTTCCTTTTTAAACCTTTCATACAAGTTCATCGATATAGAGTACTCTTAACCTGGCCTTTATTTAAAATGTCCTGGATTTGGTCCAGGAACGTTCGCCTTGGTCTTCCCCTTCCAACTTTCGCATTCACTCTTGACTCATAAATCCTTTTTGTCAGTCTCCTTTCATTCATTCTCTCTACATGCCCTAACCATCTAAGCATACTTTCTTCAATTTTAGTCACTATGTCTTCTTTTATACCACAACATTCTCTTATCACACTAATTCTTACTCTGCCACTCAGTTTTAATCCGCTCATGCTTCTCAACTCTCTCATCTCTACCGCATTTATTTTACTTTTGTGATTCTTCTGCCATACCCAACTTTCACTACCATACATAAGCGTTGGCACCAACACTCCTGCATGCACAGCCAGTCTGGCCCTTTGAGACACCATCTGGCTATTAATAAAGGCGTGCAGAGCACCATTTACCAAATTCCCTGCATTCACTCTCCTTTCAATATCACTTTCACATGTTCCGTCTTTTGTGAATTTAGATCCCAAGTATACAAATTCTTTCACCTCTTCCACTTGTTCCCCATCTATCAAAATATTGCCATTCATCATAGATTCACCTCTTTCAAAAAGCATAACTTTCGTGTTGTTTACATACACTTTCAGTTTTTTCCCTTTCAAAGCTTCATTCATAATATTTACCATCTCCTGTAGCTCATTAGCGGATGACGCAAGTGTTACTTGATCATCAGCGTAAAGTAAACATTTGATGAGTAATTCATTCATTCTTAACCCATACATACTTTCTTTTAAATCAGTCAAACAGTTATCCATGAGTAGGTTGAACAGCCATGGTGACGCAACCCAACCCTGTCGAACACCTCTTTCGTTTATTCTGACACAAGCACTAGAATCCTCATAGAGAGACTTCAATGCTTGAATCAGACTACCGCTCACACCATATGTAGATAACGTTGACCACAACTCATTCCTCACCACTCGATCATAGGCCTTTTCTAAATCTATCTATTCTGCCATTTTACATTAGGAAACATGTTATATCGTTATTGAATTCTATAAAAGTGTCAATAATTTATATGTTAATACGTGATAGAAAAACTTTGTACCCTTTGTTTACAAAAATTGCGCGGACGCAAGAGTATGAAACGTCCCACACTTATAGTTTATATAGAGGGGTGCACAATGATAATGATTTTAAAAAAATATGCATGAAAAATAAGTTAAATCAATGAAACCGTATTATAAACAGGGATCTGTCAATCGCTGATAATTACGTCAAACGCCATAAAGTTACATTACCAAAGTGTATATTGTCAAAAGCATCAAGAAGCTTACATTACCAAAGTGTATATTGTCAAAAGCATCAAGAAGCTTACATTACCAAAGTGTATATTGTCAAAAGCATCAAGAAGCTTACATTACCAAAGTGTATATTGTCAAAAGCATCAAGAAGCTTACATTACCAAAGTGTATATTGTCAAAAGCATCAAGAAGCTTACATT
>JACTOM010000242.1:200255-252276 GCA_015832385.1 Elymnias hypermnestra | reverse complement strand
TATTGTAATGTAACCTTCTTAGTGCTTTTGACAATATAAATTATTGTAATGTAACCTTCTTAGTGCTTTTGACAATATAAATTATTGTAATGTAACCTTCTTAGTGCTTTTGATAATATAAATTATTGTACTGTAACATTCTTAGGCCTTTTGACAATATAAACTATTGTAATGTAATCTTCTTAGGGCTTTTGACAATATAAACTATTGTAATGTAACCTTCTTAGTGCTTTTGATAATATAAATTATTGTAATGTAACCTTCTTAGTGCTTTTGACAATATAAACTTTCATAATGTAACCTTATTAGTGAATATATGCTAAATATCAAGTAAATTTGGTGAATATTTTTCGACAAAATGGTCGTATTTTGCTTATATGGGGATATTCATTCTTAATAAACGTTATATATCCTTCCTCAGGGTCTGAACTATCTTTATACAAAATTCCATTTAAATCAATATAGTAGTTTTGACGTGAAAGTCAAACAGACAGTGTTACTTTCATAGATAAGTGTGGAGCTAATAAAAAGCTTGGAATCCAAATTTACGACACGACGGATCTTTCTATGTTCTAAGAAGAAACCACAACAGGCTCAGTCCAGTTTCCTTTTATAATTTAAGTGAAGTTAAATAGAACAATGACGGTTATATTTCGTGCCCCACTCAGTTGTTTGCCCTCGCATGTTAGGATTTATCTCGACAATTTATATCCCCAAGAGAATTTATGTTTGCCAAAAACTCGAAAAGTGTACCGTGAAATTGGGTGGTCTTATTTATTAAGTAGCTGGTTTAGAGGAAGTATTTTATTATTATTTACCTCTATACAAATATACATATATTTAAAATTGTCGTATCTGTTAGGATTGTCAAATTTTTGACGGTCTTGCTAGTTCGGTGGTGCCAGCAGCTAGCATTGCGGTAGTTGCACTAATTTGCCTGAGTCTGGACTGATGGGAGGCTTCGGCCGTGGCTAGTTACCCTACCAGCAAAGACATAAGTAAAAAAGTAAGTAGCAGCCCATTAACGTCCCACTGCTGGGCACAGGCCTCCTCACTCATACGAGAGAGCGTTATTAGAGCATAGACCCACCACGCTGCTCCATTGCGGGTTGGCACACTCTCAAAGACCGATGTGACGGAAAATCCGACACAATCGAAGAGAGATCAGGCGCAGGACTGACGGCTTAACGTGCTCTCCGAGGCACGGGGGTGGATCACACCGCCAACTTCCCAACTTCAGGGAAATATTGAGAAAATCGTAAAAGAAAACTCAATATTGGTTTTTGAATTGGCCCGACCCGGGACTCGAACCCAGGACCTCATGTCTGTGGCCGAACATGCTAACCACTAGACCAATGAGGCAGCAACGACATACCGCCAAGTAAAGACTAAAAAAGTAAAATTTATGTTCCGGTACGATGATCTGTAGAAACCATAAGAGATAACTTGCCTCTTAACAGATTAGCAGGCTTCCATCTTAGACTGTATCATCACTTACCATTAGGTGCGTTCACAGTCAACTCTTTAAATGTTCTATAAAAAGGTTCTAGATCTCTATCTTTTAACTCATTATAACCTATTATATTATAAACAAATTAGCTCTCTTTCTGTTAAAGTAACTATAACATCATGTATGACGGAATTGTCCCTTTTTATGTTTTTTACAATATTTCCCATGTTACCATATGTCTATCCTTTAAGGTTAACTCATTATAACCTCTTTTATTATAATCAAATTAACTCTCTTTCTGTTAAAGTTACGAAAAAGTCATGTTAATGGAATTGTTCGTCTATAAATGTTCTATAAAAATTTCTAGATACCCTTTCTCTATCTTTTAATATTGACTCATTATAACCTCTTTTATTATATGCAAATTAACTCTCTTTCTGTTAAAGTTACATAAAATTCATGTATGACGGAATTTTTCCTCTATAAATGTTCTATAAAAAAGTTCTTGATACCATTTCTCTATGTTTTAAGATTGACTCATTATTACCTCTTTTATTATAATAAAATTAGCCCTCTTTCTGTTAAAGTTACGTAAAATTCATGTATGACGGAATTGTTCCTCTATAAATTTTCTATAATAAAGTTCTTGATACCATTTCTCTATCTTTTAAGGTTGACTCACTATAACCCTTTTTATTATAATATAATTAGCTCTCTTTCTGTAAAAGTTACGTAAAAATCACGTATGACTGAATTGTTCCTCTTTAAATTGTCTACAAAAATGTCCATAATATCATTTGTCTATTTCTTAAGGTTGACACGCTGTAGCTTTTTTTATTAGTATAAAATTAGTTCTCTTTCCTATCTCGCTGTAGTTACGAAAACATCATGTACGGCGGATTATTTCCTCTTTGAATTTTCTACAATATTGTCTATGACACCATATGTCTATCATTTAAGGTCGATTCATTATAACCTCTTTTATTATTCTGTAAATAATTACGAAAATAACATGTATAACGGAATTGTTCCTCTCTGAATTTTCTGCAATATTGTTTATAATACCAGATGTCTATCTTTTAAGGTTGACTATAATTAGCACTCTTTCCGTTATAGTGAAAAGCCTGTACAACGAAATTGTTCCTCTTTAAATTTTCTATCCAAAAGTTTTAGATACCATTTCTCTATATTTTAAGGTTAACTCACTATAATATATAAATTTAAAAACCAAGCAAAATCCCATTACCTTACACTGTCCTCTAAATGAAAACGACGGCTTTATTAGTATAATATGCTAATATATTAACTGGTTTATATTTTTATAATATATATGTAGTTTATGATAGTAAAAACGTTTATATACATCGCCTACCTTTCCGTTTACTGTCTTTCTTTGCTCTTGAGGTTGTCTATAAACGATAAGACCGCCTTTTGTCAAGCTGCTTCTTAGTATAAGTATTATTTAAGTTCTTATGAAACAGTGGTGTAAAATAAAGTGAATAAATAAACGGAATTGATACTCATTCAATTATCTGCAATAATGTATATAAAGTCATTGTCTTCTTCATCATCTTTTAAGGTTAACTAAGTATAACCTTCTTTAAAATAATCACTTTCCTATATTGATCAGAGATAGTTACAAGGGTTATTTACTTTTAGAATATAAAGCCATAGATGTCCAATAAAGATATACGTTTAATACCAAACACTTAAGATTGGTATCGATGTGAAGTTCGATTAACATTTCCGCACGCTGACATTTTCTCGTACATATACGAGTAGATACCATCTAAGTCTCTAAGGCTCACAACTTCGATGAGGGCTAATCGAGTTTATTATCCTTATATCCCTTATGTATTGGGAAAACTTATAAATTGACCCAAATTTACTGTGGAAATACGTGTAACATAAAAAAGGATATCTAAAGACGTAACTGTGTGTATCTTTTGTATAATCTTAAACATAATACTGAGGCCGCTATCTTTTACTTTATATCTTTTAAACTATTAAAGGGATTTCAATACAGTTTACAGTATTAGATAGAGTGATTCAAGAGGAATGTTTATATGTATAATACATACATATAGAAAGCTGTCTGTGCGCTTAAATCGTAAATACTGTCCAAACCTCACGTGATAGATCATATTAATGTTCTACGGTATTGGATATCTTAAAAAGATGCATAAAAAATCCCATTATACTATATATTTATCTTTAAAGAATAACCCACAGTAACCATTTATATCTTTGACATATTATATAAGACATATACGCGTAAATACTTTAATAAGCTCTTTGAGAGTTTATTTTCCTTTCTCAGGCTCTAGACTATACCAAATTTTATTTAAATCGCTTCAGTAGTATTGGCGTGAAAACGGGACACACAGACAGAGTTACTTTCACGTTTATAATATTAGTAGATATTGTTATTTTACACCCTTGAGGGTTAAGCGTTTACAAACCATGAATAATATATTAATTTATATCGAATCAACAGCCGAAAAACTAAGTTTCAAGCTTCTACCTCGAAAAATAACTATATTTTCATCCCGTATCCCGTCAACTACTAGTTGACATGATACTATAGTTCTGTCTCAACTTGGGCTATCAGAAATATAAGCATCTTTCTTTTTAAGTCATAATTTGTATTATCTATTTCGCGTCTCGGTAACTGTCGTTACAAAATATGCGTTGAGATAACACCAGACAATAGAAACAAAAATAAATCAATACAAAGTGACCATTACTAACGGTGCGTGTGTCGCGTCGAAGGTCGTTAAGTTTTTTTGGGGTATTTTATAAACTGTGAATGTTTATTAATGATTATTTGTGTTTATCAATATATAAGTGATGTGAATAACAATGGAAACCCTTGAGTTAAGATTTAATTAAGATATGAGCCTATAAATACAAGACGGATTTTTTACAATAAAAAAAAAGGGAAAAAGTCCCAAAATGCATTAGGAATTTTCTACAACCTTTCTAAGGCTTTTGATTGTGTAGAACATAACAATCTTATGCTTAAACTTAGTCACTATGGTGTGAGGAATGGAGCACTTAATTTGTTAAGCTCTTATTTTCAAAATAGAATTCAAAAGGTAGTCACGCCGGCCGTGACTTTCTCATGAGGGGCTACCAAGGATCACCAGGGCCCATAGGGGTGAAGGTAGCCTCGATCACTGTAGACGGGGGTAGGAGGAATTATACGACGGATTCCAGAGGGATTGAAGAGAATTAGAGAATTTTACACCTACCTGGTCTCCAGCCGCCGATCTCCTCGACGACGACGAGCCCTGGTAGATGAATAATCACGTGGGAGGTGTCTTTGTATGTTTAATATTAAAATGGGAAGAGTGTGTAACCTGCCACGGCATCCAAAGGCGAGGAGGCTGCTGAAGGCGACGCCGGTTCTCTGGTCCACTCCAAAATCCACAGGAAGGAAGGACTATTGCGGCCAACGCGTGGGCAAGCTAACCTAGCCGCGTTATGATCCGTCACCTTTCACTAGAGGGCTATAGTGGTTCACTGGCCCCACAAACAAATTAACGCGTGGGATACAGCACTTCCCTACAAAATTCCTGAAGCGGCCTTATTCTGCGCCCGTCACCAACGCTTCGCGGTTGACAACACGCTAGAGGCTTCTTACGACTACAGATAAGCTATCAACTAAATCGCTTTATGCTCATAGGGTAACGTGGAGGCGCCTTCTCGTATCCTTTACGGACGCCTCCCAATAAACCAGTGCATTGGTACATCGGTGGGCCTGCAGATGGCGACAGTACGCCGCTTCCGAGATACCGATGCTTAGCGCCATCTGGCGCGAACAAAATGTCTTCGTAAACAGTGTTGAGTCGTTAGAACCTGTAAAAATTGGTATCCCACAAGGTTCAATACTTGGCCCGTTTTATTTTTTAATATATGTAAATGATTTAGCGTGCCATGTGAAAAACAAATGTGATAGAGTCCTATTTTCTGACGACACTTCGTTACTGTTTAAAATGGACAGAAATGTAGATAATTATGACAATGTAAATAGTACCCTGTCGCATGTCTCACGTTGGTTTTCTGTTAATAATTTAATACTAAACTCGGCAAAGATTAAGTGCATTGAATTCGCTTTTCCAAATGCAAAAGAAGTCTGTAAAAATATCCAAATAAATAATAGTCCACTAAAGATAGTTAAATCTACTGTCTCCTTAGGAATAACGTTAGACTCAGGGCTTCAGTGCCCATATTAAGACTCTGGCAGGCAAACTCAGTTCAGCTGTATTTGCTGTTAGAAAAGTAAAGCAATACACTGATGTTGAAACTGCTGGTGTATTTCGCTTATGTTCATAACTTCCTATTACAAACAGCGTATTATAATATTGAAGATTATTTAAATGACAGAGATGTATGGACTTGATTCCAGTTGCAAATGAAAGCTAAACACATTGTACCTACAAAAAAACAATATTTAAATAAGTAACCTTGAAGTTTCTTGCCGGCTTCTTCTCATCGCAATCAACTTTCAGAACCGGTGGTAGATTTATTACCAACAGACAGACTACTGACGATACAAAAGTGCTTTTTGAGCCTACTTGAATAAAGAATACTTTGATTTGATTTCATTTGATTTGACATACAAGAGCCACTTTAGCGTTATTTAACACGAGGGCAATCGACGCAAAAACGTGCGGAGTGGGACAAACGACGGTTATTTCCGTTAAAAATAACGCAGCCGGAAAATCTAAAGGATATAACACTTTTTCTGTCCTTTCTCAAGCTCTAGATTGTCTGTGTACTTAATTTCATTGAAATCGCTTGACTAGTTTTGTCGCTAAAACGACACAAACAGAGTTACTTTTGATTTATAATATTAGTAAGGTTTATTGTGCTTTCGTAGGCCTTTTCAACAACCTAATTCCTGCTAATTTATTATAAGTTATTACCTGATTGTAATCTTGTTATAATGTATCACGCAAAACACTAATAAGGTAATGGCTGTTATATTAAACAAAGTGTTTGATGACCTTGGCGATCTGACAAGGTTAAATCGAATCAAATTATTTTTCTATTTAAGTAGACTTTTAAAGTAAACTTGTGCTTGTCCTTTGGTCGAAATTCGACCATGTTTTTCTTAATTGTTAGTGAATGTTCTAGTATTAAAATAAATTCTATGGTGACTCTTCATTCAGGCCATAACTTTATGGAACGAGTTACCTTTAACAATAAGAGAAATTAAATCATTAGATATATTCAAGAAGCGAGTAAATCTCTCTTTATGTTCTTAACGACGATATCTATTTCTTCTACGTTGTATTTATTGAGTATAATTAGATTATTATGTTTAGTATGTATCTATTTAAAACATGAATTAAGTATATATATATGTCGGAGGGCGGTAGTCTGTGGAACGCTAGCGCCATGTATCTATCGGCGTGGGACAGAGTCATGTGTCGTGAGCCGGTGGCGGACTCGTCAGTTCTCAAGCGACGGTCCGCCAAAGCGGTCGACTATTGAAACTGTCGCGTTCCTATATAATATTATTAACTTTGTGTAAATTGATATCTGGAACATTAAGTGATTGAATATTGTAATCTTAGTTAAATAATAAAGTGTTTGATTGCACCAGCGTTACCCACCAACGCCTACAGTGTGTAAAATTGAATTATCGATGTCGGCGGAGAACCCAACGCCCCTATGCTTTGTGCTCCCTTCTCTTATACTCAGACTATATATATGTTGGAGGATAATTGTGTATATTTGTGTGTGATTTGTGGGTGTGTAGTGACCTGCCAAGGCGTCGCGGAGAGCTGCTGTCGGCGACACCGGTCTCAATATTCACTGCACGGCGGTCCCGTGCACCACCAGGCACAGAAATGTTCAAAATTAAGGCACACCGCGTGGGACTGCACGAACTGTGAACGCCGGAACCTATCGCGCCTCGTCTGATTGAGGACGAGGGGCAAACTATTCGATCCATAATCACAACCCCAAAACCGCGTGAAAAATTGAACGTTTCACGAAAAACACGAGACGCGGCAAGTTCACGCGTTCACAGATCGGATGTACCTTAGTTTTGGACGTTTCTGTGCCTGGTGGTCCACAGGGCCGCCTTGGAGTGGATACCGAGACCGGCGTCGCTGACAGCAGTTCTCCGCGATGCCTTAGCAGGTCACTACACACCCACAAATCACACACAAATACAAAAATACACCCACGTCTCAGACACCTGCTCAGGGTCGTCGCCGCCCGGGACTCCATGTAGGTGTCGATTCATATCTGTTCCACCCCTAGGTGGAATGTCTCTCCTATATTTCTCCTCCCGCCGTCTCAAGGACTGATTCGACCTGGACTTCTTATGGGCCCGAGTCAAGGGTCGCGTCCATGATAATGTTCTACCGGCGTGAACACAGAGATATCGTGATGAGTCAATAGATACCTGGATATCTCCTTTATATATATAGATACAAATAAATACATATAGATATATAAAAGATAAGGGAAAACGATCACTTACTAACACATTATCTCAAAAACTATTCTTCTGACATATTTCCACATGCAATTCCATTGCCACACATATTTCCTACTCTATTGTTAGACTATAAATTATTAAGTGGCAACACTGATAGCTCTAAAATATTGTGAATTATTAAGCAATATAGTGGCAACACTTAAAATTACCAAGAAATTGTGCATTATTACGAAAAACTTTAAAAGTGGAATAATCGAGACAAGGGATTCTTTCGTGCTGCCTTGTGATGTGGTTGTTTTAAAAGAAATAGTGCCAAATTTTGTATATATAAATAGAGAAGTGAGTATAAATTGTTCGTTAATATGAGTTTGTGTTCTAAGGTCAGATTTTCTCATAATCCCACTAGATTAAGATATAAATGATAATAATGAGAAGTTATTTTAACAAAAGGATTGAGTCTTTAGCGCTATTTTGGTTTTGAATGTCCAGGGTCAATGAAAAGTTCTCCAGGCAAACAGAAACTCCGCAAAATTAATAGAAAACTTTTGACAAAACTATTAGAGTTAGGTTATTTTGATTCTCGCGAGAGATTCCCAGCAATTTCCTTTATAAATTGAATTTGGCCGAGCGCCGCTTTTTCCCGCGTCAATCAAAAAGCCCCGTGTGTTAAAGTTTTGATGGATTCACCCAGTTTAGTTTTGGATGCTACGTTTTCATTGAATACAACTTTTTATTGGACTCATTTTTATCTTATTTCATTTAAATATAAGTGATACATATCGTTATTAACTTAAAAACTATATGTAATCTGTGGAAAAGACAAAAGGTGAATTACTCTGTGGTCGTTGATTTTGACAGATGGATAATGATGACAAACGTTTTGGTAACGGCCGTTTTTTTTAATTGTATTAAATATCCAACATCCTTGACATATGACAAAAAATATATCATTAATTAAATTTACAATCATTCCTCTCGCTCCGCAATCCATTTAATTACTATAATGTAATGTAAATATATTAAAAGATGTAAGGAAGGTATTTTAGTTTATTGATCTTTTCTTGGAAGACTGATATAAATATATAATGGTATTACTAACAAATTAGTTGATAATATCTACATATCTAATGTTTATTCTATTTTTTTTTTGTAGCGTTGTCTACTTTGAAAAAATAATGAATTTATTTAACCTCATTCATGTGTTCTTCTCCACTACATTTGTTGCACGTGAATATGTCTAGTAACGAGACTTTTCCCTCCGCACACGCGATGTGTTACAGTCCTTACTTTGAATAATAAATTCTTTGACCATTTACCTATCCAATGGTGTAATTGACTTTCAGATGAAAGTTATAGATATGTAGCTACAACACCAAACTAACCCCCGATTTTGTTATCATTCGATTTTTTGAATTGGTTTCTCGAACCAAATATTGGTTGAAAATAGTTTTTTAATGTATTATTTTTAGCAGATAAATGTATTATTGTTGTAAAAAGAATAAAAAATGACATGTGTTGTCTGTGCAACTTATATAGAACGTATTAGAGAATGATAGATGGGTCTAATGGTAAATACATTGATCGACAGATACCTTTACAAGAAGATTAATGCATACATAAATTGAGAGATAATTTTATAAATACATACATTTAGAGATAAATTAATCAAAAGACAGATTGTTAGATAGATAGAACAATAAATCGTTTTATAAAAAGATTCACAGATTGATGGAAAGACAGTTTAATCTATACGATATAGATACGTAGATAGACCAATAGAAATATCGTAAGCTTTTCGACAGCTCACACTCACAGGAACGAATAAAAATGCCAGCAGACTTCTTGCTCAACACGGGTATAAATGCGAACGACTAACAGACACAGAAAAACAGACCTTATATGCCGCGCCTACGGCTGGCAAACGTACACTACTGTGACAAGTAAACGGTGCTATCGGGCACTCTTTATTGGTAATAAAATATGTATTCCTTCTTCTTCTTCTTTATGTGCCTCTCGGACTAACGAAGGTTGGCAGTCAGTTCTCCATATTTAACTTTGTCCCTCGCCAGGCTAAATAGTTGAGCGGCACTCGCGACCCCGGTCCATTCCCTGATTTTGCGCAACCAGGACTTCCTCTTGCGACCTATACCTGTCATGTCTCAGAATATGGCCCAGATACGCAACCTTCTTCTTTTTGACGGTCTTCCAATGTTCCCGCTGACAATCCATTCGTCGCAAGACCTCTTCGTTGGCAACTTTAAGGGTCCAGCTGATTTTGAGCATGCGTCGGTAGGCCCACGTCTCAAATGCTTCTATCCGTTTTCTTCTTCTTTTATCGTCCACGACTCGCATCCGTATAGGCTATACGAGTACATAACAACATAGGAGACGTTTACGTAATGTCATTTTGAGGTTACGGTTAGAAAGTACTTTTTTTATGCTTTGAAAAGCAATACAGGCGACTACAAGGTATTCCTATTGGTGCTTTATTTATTTATATTTCTATAATTTATGAAGATACGAAGGGTAATAAATGAAAACAATAACAATTATAATTATATAAAGACGTATCCTCTGGCTGTGGCGTTACAATCTTGGGTTTTTTCTGTCATAATGTGGGTAGTCGGGCGAGGAGATCAACGTCGGGTATTTCAATAAATTATTCCACGATACAATTATTTCCTTCATTATTAATTTCACTATAATAAATCAACACTTATAATTTTATATAATTAACAAAGTATAACTAGATTTATTCCACCAGAACACGTGGGCGCGTGCGCACTCTATGAAATCCGAACCAGTAATGGCCGCCGTCCCAGCGCTCGGTGTTATGTCAGCTGTCAACCTCAAAAATGTCAAGTCCGATTTTATTGTGTCGTCCATAAAAAAAAATATTTTTTTTATGGTGGTAGTAAATGACTAAGGTTTCAACTATTTGTAGGTTGTCAAAATTTTGATAATCATAGAAACCGTACAATCTCCTACGTGCCTTCTCCAATTAACATGACGCTGGCGAAATTGTGTGTGCCTTGTTACACCTGAAGCCTATTAAGAAGAAGATGAAGAACAATCTGTGCGCCGTTATATAAATGATTCTAAGTTAAACAAAATAAACTATGTTGTTAACGAACAATATTCTTATACGATTCTAATTAGATTATTTATATAGGACTCTAATTTAAACGAAACTAAACTATATTTAGGGAAAAAGTTGCGAACAAATATAGACATATCCAGGAAATATCGGTGAATCCCTTCTTAGTGAGCGTCTACGTTGGAACAGGAATAAATGGGATTACAAACGTGATAAAAATCTGTGGTAAATGATTGTATATTTGTATATATCAAATAATTTTGGGCAAAATAACTTACCACTACTCCCATCGGATTATATATAAAATTAAGTTACCAAAACAAAAAGTGATTAAAACAAATAAAACACATTTTATCAACCTCACGAATCACCCACTAAATTAAATATTTATTTAACAAGAGATTGATGGAGTCAAAAAATGTTTCAACCTCATTTAAAGTGTACCTCTTAAGGATCTAAAACTTTTCGCCGAAATGGTTTCGACGAGGGATATTTATAAGCCACGCCCTTTTCAAGGTTATGAAGGAAACTTATCTACACAGCCTCCATGAATAAATAATGGTTAGAGGGACAACGAAATGAGGGGAGGTAAGAGGTGTCATAAAACCCTGTTTGTAAAGTTTTAACAAACACCTTCGTGAAAATATTTATCATCCCCTACCGTCTCATTGACCGTACCACTTAAATTAAATTCAAGATATATTTAATGTTATATTTTTATAATTACTTACCAACCGGGACGAAACATGCGGCTTCCCAGCCGCTGGGCCTTCACTTCTTTAATCTCTGATATACATTTTAATTTAATGCTATTAAAGACAGTTTTGTTCTGATGAAATATACAATATATGTAAATTGTTAGATTGGATAAACGATTACGGTGTATTGTATAAAATACATACATGCATAGCATCACGCCTCATTCCCATAGGGGTAGGCAGATACAACATCCTTCCACTTGCCACGATCCTTGCATATCTCCTTCGCTTCTTTCATTCTCATTCAACCTTTCATACAAGTTCGTCGGTTTAGAGTACTCTTGACCTGGCCCTTGTTTAAAATGTCCTGGATTTGGTCCAGGAACGTTTGCCTTGGCCTTCCCCTTCCAACTTTCGCATTCATTCTTGACTCATAAATCCTTTTTGTCAGTCTCCTTTCATTCATTCTGTCTACATGCCCAAACCATCTAAGCATACCTTTCTCAATTTTAGTCACTACGTCTTCTTTTATACCACAACGTTCTCTTATCACACTATTTCTCACTCTGTCACTCAGTTTTAATCCACTCATGCTTCTCAACGCTCTCATCTCTACCGCATTTATTTTACTTTTGTGATTCTTCTGCCATACCCAACTTTCACTACCATACATAAGTGTTGGCACCAACACTCCAGCATGCACTGCCAGTCTAGCCCTTTGAGACACCATCTGGCTATTCATAAAAGCATGCAGAGCACCATTTACCATATTCCCTGCATTCACTCTCCTTTCGATATCACTTTCACATGTTCCATCTTTTGTAAATTTAGATCCCAAGTATACAAATTCTTTCACCTCTTCCACTTGTTCCCCATCTATCAAAATATTGCCATTCATCATAGATTCATCTCGTTCAAAAAACATAACTTTCGTTTTGTTTACATTCACTTTCATTCCTTTCCATTTCAAAGCTTCATTCATAATATTTACCATCTCCTGTAGCTCATTAGCGGATGACGCAAGTATTACTTGATCATCAGTGTATAAAATAGCTTAGTAAATAGCACCTATTTCTTTGTAATATGTAAATGATTTAAATGGTTCCTGTAGGTTATCCTTTAGAGATAAATATATGGTATCTCAGACTTTTTTATCGATCTTTTTACGATATACAATTCCGTAGAACATTAATATGATATATCTCGTAAGGTTTAGCGAGCATTTGGGATTTTAGGGCACAATTACATCACATTACAAATCTTTAAATTTCTCATTTTTCATTTAGTATAATATATATGTATTATAGATATAAATCTTCCTCTTGAATCACTCTATCTATTGCTGAAAACTGTATTAAAATCCGTTGAACACTTTAAAAGATCTAAAGTAATAGACTGGAAACGACTTCATTTTATACTATGTTAAGATTCCCTGGAGTTTATCTACTAGTTATCCTTTTTTGGACACTATCTTTATAGTTTTTTTGATTAACAAATTGAGTTACCACGATATATTTATTTATTTGTTTGTTTATGTTATTATCAAGCTTCATTTTTCGTTATTAACAGCTTATATAACACAACTTTGTCAGGATGAAATCGCTATTAATCGTTAAGACTGACATATTTTTGCCTTCATTTACGTGTAGTTTATTGTGTGTCTTTTTATTGGGTAATTTGTTGGTAAGCTAGTAGCTTACAGAAGCATATAACTTGTCTATACCTATTGCACAGTATAAACTACGTATATCCTTGAATTCACAAGATGCCTGAGGCATTCATTAAATCTCTGAATAGATAGCAATGAACACACGCGTGTAATTTCGCCGAGCCCTTCTGATTGTATTAATTCAATTCCCACCCATCCACATTTACATTCAATATCACCTCTGAAACCTTTTATAAATATTTATTATTTACAATTTAAATCAAAGAGGGATAGTTTGAATATATTACGTCTCAAACAATCCTAAATAGATTCATGCAGTGACAAAGAGACACGCTTATATTACCCACAGCTTAAGCTTTTGTTTATTTAAATGCTCTAATCTCAGGAACTGAGTATCTGATATTGAAAATTCTTTCAGTGTTTGATAGCCCATTTATTAAGAAAGGCTATAGACTATATATCATCACGATAAAACCAAAAGGATCAGTCCAATAATGAAGAATGCTTTGAAAACGGGGTTACTTCCTTTTGAGAGCTTCAGGTGAGTGTATTACGTAAACGGTTGAAGTTTCGCAAAATATATGTATGACAGAATTGTGTCCCTTTAAACATTCTAAAAGAAAGTTTATTACAGTATACATCTATCTTTGAAGGTTTACTCACTATAACGTATTTAATGGTAAAGACAATTGTTCTACATTTTAGAAAAAAGGCATCTGGATTTATACGAGTAACACCGCGTGATAAGCTAGTTTATATTTATTGCTCATAAAAAATATACTACTAATCTGTGAGGATATCATACTTACCAGCTGATTCAACTTAACTATCGTTTAATGTAATTTAAGCTGCAATCGAAAAGCGGGCTACCGAGAGCCGCTTTGCTACTTTGAATGTAAGAGGAGGAATGAATGAAAAGATTGATGAAGTATGCCAGATGATGCATGATAGGTGCATAGATGTACTCTGCGTGAATGAGACAAAGAGGAAAGGATGTGATACCACGAAACATAGCCCTTACACAGCTTACTGGTCTGGTGTAAGCAGTGATAAGAGAGGCTGTCAGGGAGTTGGTATCATACTTTCCGAAAGAATGGATGATTGTGTGAAAGAAGTGAAATACGTGAGTCCTAGACTCATCTGGATCAGGCTAAAAGTTGGACTTACTCGGATCTTTGTCTTGGGTGCTTATGCTCCGACGGATCTGGGCACCAGAAAGTCCAATAAAGCCCAAAAAGAAATAGATGAGTATTGGGAAAGTGTGAGTGATACGTTGAATGAATGTGAACCGAATGAGCGAATAATTATGTTAGGAGATTTTAATGGATGGGTAGGTGTGAAACGTGATGGATATGAAAGGACTCTTGGTATGTTTGGTGACAAACGGGTGAATGAAAATGGACGAAGTTTGCTTGGAATATGTGTGGAACATAGTCTTTTTGTGGCAAACACTATGTTTGAGCACAAGGGGATTCATGTGTATACAAGGGAAGAAGGGAATGCTAGAAGTATGATTGATTTTGTAATTGTGGACGAAAAACTGAAGAAGAAAGTTCTAGATGCTCGAGTATACCGCGGGGTCGACATCGATACTGACCACTACCTGGTCGTTGCCCGAATCGGTGGTCTTTTTAATCGGTGGCGCCATAGAAAGAAGGAAACCTCGAGCATTCTTGAACGAATAAAAGTGGAGAGATTGCAAGAAGAGGATGTTAGAGAAGAATATCTGAAAAATTTGAGTGGGCGATTCAAGAGTGAAGACGAAGGAAATGAGATTGAAAGTTTATGGAATAAATTTAAAGATGGAGTGGTTGGTGCTGCTATTGATGTATGTGGCGTGTCTAAAAGGAGGAAAGGTAAGAAAGAGAAGAATTTGTGGATGGACAAAAATGTTCAAGCAGCTGTGTGTGAAAAGAAGAAAGCTTGGTCCGATTGGTTGGCTACAAAAGCGAACCAACGAATGCAAAAGGCAACGAATGATGACGTAAAAAAGGCAAGAATGGAATACAAAAGGGTGAAAGTAATCGTGAAAGAAGCTGTAAGAAAGAAAAAAGAAGAATACAGTGATATGTATGATAGGAGACTTTCTGATGATTTTCAGTCAAACAAAAAGTTTTTCTGGAAATCAATACAATTTGCCCGAGGGAGATCTACTTCCTCGGAGCTTTGTAAAATCAGAAGTTTAGATGGAAGTTTAATAAAAGGAGAAGAATGGATATTGAAGAGATGGAAGGATCATTTTGAAAGTTTGTTTGAAAGAAATGAAGCAGAGGTAAATATGGCCTCTGCGGATAGCAATGAATGTAAGACAAGTGATAGCGAGATTAGTATGGATGACATCATGAAAGCGATAAAAGGTATGAAATCAGGTAAGGCTGCTGGGTATGACAGAGTGTCAGTCGAGATGCTGAAGGCTGGCCGCGGGATTGTGGTAGCTCAGCTGTACTGCCTTTTCAATATATGCTGGGAGAAAGGTCAAGTCCCAAGAGATTGGAGCAAGGCCGTAATTGTCCCTCTATATAAAGGAAAAGGGTCACAGCAGGAGTGCAAAAATTACCGCGGTATCAGCCTTCTTAGTGTCGTCGGCAAATTGTATGCAAAGATATTAATTGAAAGGGTGATTAATGAAACTGATGGGAAAATATGGGACGTGCAAGCGGGATTTAGAAGAGGAATGGGATGTACGGATCAGGTCTTTTCTTTACGGTGCATAACTGAAAAATGTTTGGCTAAACACCAAAAAGTTTATTGCGCGTTCGTAGATTTAGAAAAGGCCTATGATCGAGTGGTGAGGAATGAGCTGTGGTCAACGTTATCTACGTATGGGGTGAGCGGTTGTCTGATCCAAGCATTGAAGTCTCTCTATGAGGGTTCTAGTGCCTGTGTCAGAATAAACGGAGCGTACACGGAGTGGTTTCCTGTCGAAAGAGGTGTTCGACAGGGATGTGTTGCGTCACCATGGCTGTTCAACCTTTTCATGGATAAATGTTTGACAGATTTAAAAGAAAGTATGTATGGGTTAAGAATGAATGAATTACTCATCAAATGTTTACTCTACGCTGATGATCAAGTAATACTTGCGTCATCCGCTAACGAGCTTCAGGAGATGCTAAATATTATGAATGAAGCTTTGAAAGGGAAAGGAATGAAAGTGAATGTAAACAAAACGAAAGTTATGCTTTTTGAACGAGATGAATCTATGATGAATGGCAATATTTTGATAGATGGGGAACAAGTGGAAGAGGTGAAAGAATTTGTATACTTGGGATCTAAATTTACAAAAGATGGAACATGTGAAAGTGATATCGAAAGGAGAGTGAATGCAGGGAATATGGTAAATGGTGCTCTGCATGCTTTTATGAATAGCCAGATGGTGTCTCAAAGGGCTAGACTGGCAGTGCATGCTGGAGTGTTGGTGCCAACACTTATGTATGGTAGTGAAAGTTGGGTATGGCAGAAGAATCACAAAAGTAAAATAAATGCGGTAGAGATGAGAGCGTTGAGAAGCATGAGTGGATTAAAACTGAGTGACAGAGTAAGAAATAGTGTGATAAGAGAACGTTGTGGTATAAAAGAAGACGTAGTGACTAAAATTGAGAAAGGTATGCTTAGATGGTTTGGGCATGTAGAGAGAATGAATGAAAGGAGACTGACAAAAAGGATTTATGAGTCAAGAGTGAATGCGAAAGTTGGAAGGGGAAGACCGAGGCGAACGTTCCTGGACCAAATCCAGGACATTTTAAATAACGGCCAGGTCAAGAGTACTCTAAACCGACGAACTTGTATGAAAGATTTAATGAGATTGAAAGAAGCGAAGGAGATATGCAAGGATCGTGGCAAGTGGAAGGATGTTGTCTCTGCCTACCCCTATGGGAATAAGGCGTGATGCTATGTATGTATGTATGGAAAGTTCACGCGATTACTTTTTAGTTTGGTTCTATATTAGCGCGTATTTTAACTTTTAAATTATTGTATTTTTTTATTTTTTAGTTAGATTTACCGTTATAGCTTAATTCTATGTTGTTTTATTCAAGCTATAATCTATATTAAATGGTAAAAAAATGACTTTCATACCCAACAAAAGACGCCTACTTTCGGCCAGGAGTATTCCTGCAGGTCCTGATAAAGATTTAAAAAAAACGGACCTATATTTCAAAATTATTACACTGTTATCAGTCCTTGACAAGTGTGCAGAATTTCAAGATAATACAACGTTTTGAAGTACTCTTAAATTGACTTAAAAGATTTCATTACATTGTACGCTTCACATAATAAAGGAGAACAAGTTTGATTACCATTCATAGGTTATATTGAGCCAACCTTAAAAGATAGATGTATGGAGTGTTACACTTTTTTTTAGAACTTTTAAAGGGGAACAATTCCGTCATACACGATTTTTGAGACACTTTAACCGTTTACGTAGCATACTCAGTGGAATCTGTTAAAAGGAGAAAAACCTGTTTCTGAAGCATTCTCTATTGCTGGACTGCTTTTTTTAGTTTTATCGTGATTATATATAATATATAGCCTTCCTCGATAAATAGGCTATCTAACAATGAAAGAATACTTCAAATCGGATCAGCAGTTCCTGTGATTAGCATGTTCAAACCAACTCTTCAGCTTTTTAAATTAATAGATATAGACGTAATACCCAAGCATGAATCTGTTTACTTGTTTATTTCTATTAGTAAAAATGTTTTAGGTGATTCAATCAATTCCATTCTCCCCCAGAATATAAACAAAAATACCAAAAAATAATGGAAACTGTACGAATTTCAGTTAACGAGAGACTTCACCATTATTACTCCACTGGGAAATGTAACATCTGTTGAAAAATATTAGCTGGGTGTTATAAAACGTTATTTTACAGCGAAATTTTGACTTCTACAACGAAAGCCTGAATTTTTCTATTGCTGGTAGATTAACGGTTAGTTATCTCACCTAATGATAAGTGACGAGAGACTCTTAGATTTAATTATAACCTGGTAATGGGTTATTCTTAAAAACAGTAGAAGTTGGATTATCCGGTCCTTAGTTATACAGATTAGCTATAATCCACACTACCAAACGATTAAATTGTACATATATTAAAGACACAAGTGGAATTTATGCAAACATTAAAGTGTTATCACGAGATATTACTGTGAAAAACAGGCAGTGATACTGTAAGAAGCTGAGAGTTATTCTGTGAGAAATAAAGTGTTACTATGAGAAACAAATAGTGATACTTTGTGTATACTGTGAGATACAGATATTGATACTGTGACTAAGAAAGAGAAAGTGATACTTTGTGTGATATTGAGAGAAACAGAGAGAGATACTCTGAGTAACAAAGAGTGATACTGTGAGAAGCAAAGAGCGATAGTGCATGTAACACTGTGAGAAACAGAAAGGGATACTCTGAGTAGTAAAGAGTGATACTCTAAGAAACAGAGAATGATACTCTGAGTAAGAAAAGTGGTACTGTGTGTCATACTGTGAGAAAAAGAGAGTGATACTTTGTGTGCTGTTGTGATAAACAGAGAGTGACACTCTGAGTAACAGGGAGTGGAACTGTGAGAAGCAGAGAACGATACTGCATGTGACACTGTGAAAAACAGAAAGGGATACTCTGAGTAACAGAGAGTGATACTGTAGTAAACAGAAAACGTTATTGTGAGAAGAAGAAAGCGTTACTCTGAGTAAGAAAAGTGGTACTGTGTGTGATACTGTAATAAACAGAAAATGATATTGTGAGAAAAATAGAGTGATAATTTGTGTGCTGTTGTGATAAACAGGGAGTGACACTCTGAGTAACGAAGTGTGACAGTGTGTGTGTAACTATGGTAGGCAAAGAATGATACTGTATGTGATAATGTGAGAAACAAAGAGTGATACTGTAGTAAACAGAAGAAGATATTGTGAGAAGAAGAAAGCGTTACTCTGAGTAAGAAAAGTGGTACTGTGTGTGATACTGTGAGGAACAAAGAGTGATACTGTAATAAACAGAAAATAATATTGGGAGAAAAAGAGAGTGATACACTCTGAGTAACAGAGAGTGATACTGTGAGAAGCAGAGAACGATAATGTATCACAGTAATTTACTACAACTGAAAGGAAAATCTGTTTTAAAGGGTGGTTTACGTCAAATAACAATTAAAATATATTTTAATCTTAGGAAATATGTATGTACGTATTTAAATAACGCACGTCCATCTTAGTCTGTATCATCACACACCATCGGGTGGGATCACAGTTAAGCATAAACCTACTTAAGGTTAGGTATTAGTTCACTCGTAAAAAGTACTAAAGTCTGCATAAAATAATCTCAATTTCATGAAAAATTATGTCAGGTAGACAGGTTATTTACATCCGAACGACAAATAATGGGATTTCCCCTATTAGTCACTCCACTCACAATAAATCAAAAATAATGGCAGCTGTCTCAATTAATCATAAGTCGCAGCCGTAAACAATGAATTGATGTCAATTTTAAACAGATTAGTTATTGATTGAACCTTTTAAGGTAAGGTAAGGTAACAGCTTATTGACATCGCATTTTTGGTCTCGGATATAGCAGACTTTAAAAATTAACAAAAAAAAGAACCGCCTTCAAAACAAACTATTCCAAACAAATTAATGTGCTATAAAAAGTAAAAAATAGTTGCTTATTCTTTTTTAGAGTTCTCCTTAGTCAAACGAAATTTAATATATTGGACTAATTGAAAGGAGAACACTAAACAAGAATACGCATCATTTTTTACTTTTTTAAAGCATAATAATTGGTTTGGATATTTGTTTTCAAGGCGGTTGTTTTATGCCTGCAATGTTTATTTATATTTGATTTTTAGTGCATCTGGAATAAATCAACAAATTCGATTGAATATGGGTACACCTAAAACTTTTATAGCAACTTTTGTAGCAACAAACGTAAGCTCATTGCAATTTGATTACATACATACATAGCATCACGCCTCATTCCCATAGGGGTAGGCAGAGACAACGTCCTTCCACTTGCCACGATCCTTGCATATCTCCTTCGCTTCTTTTATTCTCATTAAACCTTTCATACAAGTTCGGCGGTTTAGAGTGCCCTGGCCCTTATGCAAAATGTCCTGGATTTGCTCTAAGAACGTTCGCTTTGGTCTTCCCCTTCCAACTTTCGCATTCACTTTTGACTCATAAATCCTTTTTGTCAGTCTCCTTTCATTCATTCTATTCGTTTCGTTCTCTCAATGCCCAAACCATCTAAGCATACCTTTCTTAATTTTAGTCACTACGTCTCCTTTTATACCAAAACGTTCTCTTATCACACTATTTCTTACTCTGTCACTCAGTTTTAATCCACTCATACTTCTCAACGCTCTCATCTCCACCGCATTTATTTTACTTTTGTGATTCTTCTGCCATACTCAACATGCACAGCCAGTCTGGTCCTTTCAAACACCATCTGGCTATTCATAAAGGCGTACAGACCACCATTTACCATATTCCCTGCATTCGCACTCCTTTCAATATCACTTTCACATGTTCCGTCTTTTGTGAATTTAGATCCCAAGTATACAAATTCTTTCACCTCTTCCACTTGCACTTGTTCCCCATCTATCAAAATATTGTCATTCATCATAGATTCATTTCTTTCGAAAAGCATAACTTTCGTTTTGCTTACATTCACTTTCATTCCTTTCAAAGCTTCATTCATAATATTTAGCATCTCTTGTAGCTCAGTAGCGGATGACGCAAGTATTACTTGATCATCAGCGTAAAGCAAACATTTGATGAGCAATTCATTCATACATAACCCATACATAATTTATTTTAAATCTGTCAATCAGTTATCCATGAATAGGTTGAACACTCATGGTGACGCAACACATCCCTGTCGAACACCTCTTTCGACAGGAAACCACTCCGTGTACGCTCCGTTTATTCTGACACAGGCACTAGAACCCTCATAGAGAGACTTCAATGCTTGGATCAGACAACCGCTCACCCCATACGTAGATAACGTTGACCACAGCTCATTCCTCACCACTCGATCATAGGCCTTTTCTAAATCTATGAAAGCGAATAAAGTTGTTGGTGTGATGTTGTTACAGTGATTGGATTTGATTGTTTGGATTTAATTACAGTCAGTTCGATATTCTGCCGCAAATATATTATAGTTATCTAATAGTAATTATTTGTTCGCAGATATCGACAGTTCAGAACAAAAGGTGTCCATTATGCTGAACGGCGAGGAGTCAGAGTTATACTTCGTCAATTGTACAAGCACAAAGGTATGTATAGGTTTTAATGTTATCAGTATATTTCTAAGTTATTCTATCTCTGGCAATTTAATCGAACGAGAAAAATACTACGAGAAAATTGAACGGAAATATGAAAAGTTGAAATAGATGCAGAGGTTCGATTGGAAAGTTTTACACTCTGTCCCAGAAAACACGTACAAATATATAGAAACACGTATAAAACAAGTTATAGAAGTTAGAGTTTATTAATATAACTTATTCTTTATTTTTTTGATCACATTTAACGTTTAAAATCGTATAGAAACAAACATGAGGAAATATTTTGTAAATATTAATAGTTTTAGGCTTTCTGCGTGTGTACAGTCTATTACGTCCCACTGCTGGGCATAGACCACCTCACTTAAAAGACTGTGGGTTTTTAGAACATAGACCCTCTACTTACTCTGTACTCTACTTACAAAGTAACAATACAAGAGTAGATGTTAAATTAAAACTACTTACCCAGTAAAAATACAAATGTAAAAGTTAAATTAAAACTTCTTACTCAGTAACAATACAAAGATAGATGTTAAAATAAAACCACTCACTTCGTAACAATACAAGGGTAGATGTAAAATTAAAACTACTTACTAAGTTAAAATCCGAGGGTAGTTGTTACATAAAAACTATTTTCATAAGGGAAAAGATAATAACTTCACCTTTTTGACGACCTCAGTTGCACAATGGTGCAAACATGTCCTTCGTTAGTAAAATAGGTTCGATTTCCAGAAAGGCAGATTTAGGAAATTAGACTCTCCAGTTTGTCTACGTCTGGATTTGTGGCTTCAGTTGCGGCTAATTACCTGTATCAGTAAAGAAATAAAGAAAAGTTTGCGTTTAGATACGATGCTGTGTAGAATCTATAAAAGGTAACTTACCTCTTACCAGGGTAGTGTACTTCCATCTTAGACTGTACCATCACATACCATTACGTGAGATTATGGTCTAACACTATTATATATTAGATTACAGGCAGTTAGATATTCTGCCAAAAATCTCACTGTAAGCCGTGAAGGAGTTCCATTGATCATCATCTTTGATTACGACAATCGCTTGACCATCCCGATGTTACGATAGGTGACTCGAACATCCGGACAGCCTATAAAAGATTCGGTCGATTGTCGTCAAATTGCTCCTAAGAATTGAAGAGTTCCGTTACATTGCCATGGATCCCATGATCCAAACCAATCAATATAGGTTTATCCAGTCGAAAGTTATGAAGAAATAAACATTTAATAACCTCCTCCTTTTTTGAAGTCGTTGAAAAATAAAGTTTATTGTCTTGCGATGAGTGGTTCTGTTGTGGTAATGTTGGTTGTATTGGTGTGAAGGAGAGATTTGAGGAGAGGAGAGTTGATCAAAGAATAGCAGAGAGGGGATAAGAGTATAAAAGTGCTGTAGATTATCAAAAAGCTTATGTATTTCTGCTAAATTGTTACATTATTGTGATCCATCGTCCTCAGGTTCAACTGATAGATGTCCACAAAAGCCGATTTTGCACCACCCGCTTGACTCAATACGGTGCAGGGTTGCCATTCCAGCACCTACCCTAACGTCCATCTGTGTTTTGGACTATGTAATCGACCCATTTCCACTTTACTTTCGCGATTCGTAGGACTGCTACTGATTAATTCTGATTCAATCACGTAGAGAATTGCCCTCTCTGAGTGACTCTAAACTTACTCATGAGGTCCACAGTTAGCGACCACGTCTCAGGATCGTAGACCATCACTGGCAATATGCACTGTTCAAAGATTTTGGTATTCAGGCCCTGAGGGATATTGGACGAAAAGATCTGCCCTAGTTTCCCGAACTATCGTAGTTTCCTGATCTATAACTTGCATCGTTGCACCACAAAAGCTGTCATACAAAGTGAAGTTCTACCTTCTCCTTCCTCTTATAAAAATAGTTTTAATTTAATATCTACGCTCGTATTATTTCTTTATATCCGTGTTAATCCAGGTCGTTTCCGTCGGCCGGTATAACTCTCATAGCTGATTGAATCTCATAAAAAGTTATATTGAAAAATGTAACAGTTCCATTTCTAGACTTACCATCAGGTATTTCTATGATCCTCGTAATTATTATGACACACCAGCCTAACCTGTTTACTTATTCCGTGTTAGAATACGATATCATGTTAATTTACCGCAAACCGATCGTGCAATGCCTGTCGGATGGTGTACCGCAAAATTACACGCAAAACTAATTAAAGCATCAGGGTTGCCTTGTCATTAACACATAAAAGTGTAAATATATTAAGGAGTAGATTATTTTCATGGTACAAGCTGATCTCTTAGACGGTTAGACGACCTTTAGGTTTCGCTTTGAATGAAACTTACTTGCTCTTTTGAATCTATTGATGTGCTGTAAAGTGAAGGAAAATATCATGAGGAATCTTCTGGGGTAGGTGTAGTGGGGTGTCACGTTGGAGCGCTGTGGCCTCCTTTTGTGAATCTGTCATCTTGCAGAAGGAGGCATTAGAGAGGGAAAGGGAGATTGCGGTCGGTGCTCCTCCCGGCCGCCGGAGGAGAAGGGGTGCCAGAAGGCGCAGTTTTGCCCGTTTGCTTCCCATTCCTTGAACCCTTGAGTCGGATTCATCCTGAGTGCCAGAGCTGAATGCGTCAGCGAACATCTGGCCCCCAGCATACGGATGAAGAGGGTTCCGCTGGGTTTTAGTGGGTATTCTGGTGCGGCCAGCGAGTCCCACACTGTCGGATGGAGTTGACTTCATCTGACGTGCGCAAAAGAATTTCCCGGCGAAAAAAAAAAAAAGCGTACTAAATCGCAGTGGAACAGTATAGTGAAGTCTATATTCTAAAACCCTCTCTCCTCTGCTACTTACATACATACATATCATCACGCCTCATTCCTATATGGGTAGATAGAGACCGCGTCCTTCCACTTGCCACGATCCTTGCATATCTCCTTCGCTTCTTTCATTCTCATTTAACTTTTAATACAAGTTCTTCGGTATAGAGTACTCTTTACTATTTAAAATGTCCTGGGTTTGGTCTGCCCCATTCACTGTTGCCTCATAAATCCTTTGCCAGTCGCTTGTCACTAATTCTCTCTACGTACCCAAACCACCTAAGCATACCTTTCTCAATTTAAACCACTACATCTAATCACTTCCCTGCTGCTACTTGATATACCTTACTTTGTATAACGAATGTAATATTGTTGTTATATTAGTATAGGTTAGTGTTTCTTTATCTCAAGTGATGGTATGTGATGATACAGTCTAAAATGGAAGGAATATGCTGACCTGGTAACAGGTAGTTTATCTTTTATGGTTTCTGCACAGCATCGTATCTGATCGCAAAGTTTTTAATTACGTCTTTGCTGATGGAATGGTAAATACTTTGGTAACGAAAACAGATTTAATTGAACATCCTCGTATTCTTACTTTGTGGGAAAGTCTATGCTCTAAAAACCCTCTCTCCTATAAGTGAGGCGGTCTATGCCCAGCAATGGGTCGTTAATAGACTGCTAATTAATCGTAGGTAACATAAAATGATTAATATTTACAAAATTATTCCTCATGTATGTTTCTAAACGATTTAAAATAATAATATCATCAAAAACTAATGTAAATGGTTATTCATAGTAATTACTACTTATTTTATTGTCATTCTCAAATTTTCGACGCATGCGCGCTTGTTTTATATGTCGAAATATTTGTGAATTAGATTTACTGTGCCTAACTTTACTTCTTCTTATTTTGGAATGTTTTATTTACATTTTTGTCAAACTTTCGCACCACGGGACCAAAGTATAGCGTTGCCACCCGGGTTTTTATCAATCACGCGGGCGGCAATTTCGTACTTTCGGCCCTATGTGTGTAATATACTACACTTTAACGTCTATAACTAGTTTTATATCTGTTTTTATGTATATGGCACTGAAGTCGTTATTATCTTTGCGCTGCCTTTATAAAAGTAGTTTTAATTTTAACAACTACCCTCGTATAGTAACTTTATATCCCTATTTATCCAGGTCGTTTCCGTTGTCCGTACAAGTAGCTGATTGAATCTCGTAAAAAGTTATATTGGAAAATGTACCGGTGTATTTTTCCGCAGTTTTCAATTGCAACAGTTCCATTTAGAAATATTGAATTATGCAAAAGGCATTATACTGAGAAAACAAAAATGTAAAGAGAAATATAACGTGAGCTTTAAAATGGCCTTTCGTGGATAAATATTAATGCAAATTCCCTTTTTGCGGCGTATAACGAGAGGTAAATTAAAATACTTCGTCTAAAGATGATTTTGTTGGATTTAAATGGATGAAGATTTTCTCCTTATTCATAGCTCCACTTTGCAATGTTGTGCTATAATTTTCTTAGAAATAATGGGTTCTTGTGCTTTTTATTTTGTTTTTCTTTATTTACGACTTTCTTTTAACTGCGACTTCGCTTGAATTCGTTGATATCTATTATCTATCAATTCTTTATAAACCAAATTTTATAAAAACAATTCTTCTATATTATCTTTACAACTCCATATGACTCCTTTTTAAAAGTAATTATAAAAATACATATGTATTTTAACACAAAGTCCACCGCCATGTTCCTGTGTTTGTTTGCGATGAACTCAAAAACTATGAAACGGATTTTCATACAAGTTTCACCAATAGATAAAACAATTCATGAGGAAGGTTTTGATATATAATATGTAAAGGTTTTGTATACATTACTTAAAATATTATAATAATTGTTGGAAGTGTCGAAAATAAACCTCCTGAGAGCTTTCATTGTAAGTGCTGGCTAATCCCTTAGAGATTTAGCAACACATTGTATACTAGGATTATTCCCCTTTTATAGAACTACAAAAAAGTCTACTAAGACATCCATCTATCTTTTAAAGATAGCCCACTATATCGTTTTGAAAAATTGTTAAATACAATGCGGTAATTAGAAAGTCATTCAGATGGCTACAAAACCTTATAACAGTTGTCGTTGCTATATTTTTAAGTATTAATATTATATATACTTTTATTATCTCTTATTTTGTATAACAATTTGTATTGTATTGTAATGAAATTATTGATTTTAATAGGAAGAGATCGATCGCGCCGAACCACCGGATGCTTTCGTGGTGATCTACTCGGTGGTGGACAAGGCCTCCTTCCAGAAAGCAGAACAGGAGCTGGCCAGGCTTCTGGACTGCGACATGCTGAGATCAAGACCTGCTTTATTAGTCGGCAATAAGATTGACTTGGCGAGAAGCAGGGCCGTCTCTACACAAGGTTATTTAATTTTAAATACTTCTTCCAAACAGTGTAAGAGTCGTCTAAATAAATCTGAACTGAATGAAAATTAGTATACAACTAGTATAGAGTCTGAGAAAGGACATAGGATAATCTTCAGAGCGAAAAAAGGGTTTTAAGGGATGGAAATATCGTCATTTTTAGGACAACAAGCTATTTGCAGTGAAACACTGCGAAAAGCTCATTAAGGTATTTATAGGTACGTGTCATATTTTACCTTAGATCTTTTGAATTATTCAACGGATTTCGAATCACTTTTCAGCATTAGATAGAGTGATTTATGAGGAAGGAATTATGTATAACACAAAGTATAGAAAAGCGTTTTGTTTTACGAGTATATCTACATAGAGACTACCAGTACCAGTCACTCGTCACTTTATGCCTCAAACTATTGATATGTAATTCGGTATACATTTAGAAAAACTGTTATTTACTAAACATCTCTAATATTATACACTCGTCGTCGTCGTCGTCGCTTCAACCGATGGACGTCCACTGCTGGACATAGGTCTCACGAAATGATGCCCACAAGACCCGATCTTGTGCCGCCTGGCTCCAGCGGCTACCGGCGATCCTCCTTATATCGTCGGTCCACCTTGTGGGGGGTCTTCCTACACTGCGTCGTCCAGTGCGGGGTCGCCATTCCAGCACTTTCCGACCCCAACGTCCATCGGTTCGTCGGACTATGTGCCCCGCCCATTGCCACTTCAGGTTCGCGATTCGTAGAGCTATGTCGGTGACTTTGGTTCTGCTACGGATCTCCTCATTTCTGATTTGATCGCGTAGAGAAACTCCGAGCATAGCCCTCTCCATCGCACGCTGAGTGACTCTGAGCTTCCGCATGAGGCCCATAGTCAGCGACCANTTCCGAAAAGGCTTTAGTACCATAGACCACATCTTTACGCTGCGGCAGATTATACAGAAGACCGAGGAGTATAATCGGCCACTTTGCTTGGCGTTCGTGGACTATGAGAAAGCCTTCGATTCGGTGGAAACATGGGCCGTGTTGAGATCTTTGCAGAGATGCCGAATTGACCACCGGTACATACACGTGTTGAAGTGTTTGTACGAAAACGCCACTATTATACACTCAATTGACTTAAAATACGGCATACATATTCCTTTAAAGTCATATAGTCTACATCCCTAAAATATCTTCTTTCGCTTTCCCCATTTTTCTATGGGATAGAGTCAACTCCAACTTGACCGCTTTTAGACTGTAAATCGTAGAGAATTTAATGCTCCAAACAAGTCGTTTTATACAAGATATTTGGGTTAGTAGTTCCCATGTTGAAAGCGCGGTGAAACCAAGATAAACAAACACATGTATCAAGGGGTTTTGTGTTTTGATTCTAAAGCTTGTTAAATAGAGGGAAGGCTGACACAAAATGGACTGCGCATTTCCTGCTGTTATATCGAAATATTCGTGTAATGAACATAAGAAAAAGCAATATAATTTTACTATTATATTATGATGATGATGATCAAGTAATACTTGCGTCATCCGCTAATGAACTACAGGAGATGTTAAATAATATGAATAAAGCTTTGAAAGGGAAAGGAATGAAAGTGAATGTAAACAAAACGAAAGTTATTCTTTTTGAAAGAGATGAATCTATGTTGAATGGCAATATTTTGATAGATGGGGAACAAATGGAAGAGGTGAAAGAATTTGTATACTTAGGATCTAAATTTACAAAAGATGGAACATGTGAAAGTGATATTGAAAGAGTGAATGCAGGGAATATGGTAAATGGTGCCCTTCGCGCCTTTATGAATCGCCAGATGATTTCTCCAAGGGCCAGACTGGCTGTGCATGCAGGAGTGTTGCTGCCAACACTTATGTATCGTAGTGAAAGTTGGGTATGGCAGAAGAATCACAAAAGGAAAATAAATGCGGTAGAGATGAGAGCGTTCAGAAGTATGAGTAGATTAAAACTGAGTAACAGAGTAAGAAATAGTCTGATAAGAGAACGTTGTGGTTTAAAAGAAGATGTAGTGTCTAAAATTGAGAAAGGTATGCTTAGAGGGTTTGGGCACGTAGAGAGAATGAATAAAAGGAAACTGACAAAAAGGATTTATGAGTCAAGAGTGAATGCGAAAATTGGCAGGGGAAGACCAACGCCAACGTTCCTGGATCAAATCCAGGACATTTTAATTAAGGGTACTCTAAACCGACCGAACTTGTATGAAAGGTTTAATGAGAATGAAAGAAGCTAAGGAGATATGCAAGGATCGTGGCAAGTGGAAGAATGTTGTCTCTGCCTACCCCTATGGGAATGAGGCGTGATGCTATGTATGTATGTATGTATTATATTATGGATTATTCTTCGCTCAAAGTCCCGTGGTATCATGGGAACACCCGTTCGAAATGAGCCTGTACATTGGAAAAGGAACGTGTTAGTAGTAGTCTTTTGTAAAAGTGGGTGTCCCACAAGGATCAATACCTGGCCCTCTTCTGTTCTTGATATATATAAATGATTTAATATACCACGTAAAATCAAATCATCATATAGATATGGCAGAAGAAGCATAAAAGTTAAATAATTGCTATAGAGATGAGAACGTTGAAAAGTATGAGTGGATTGAAAGTAAGAGTATGAGTGGATTGTCTCAGTAGTCTCAAATGGTCAGATGTTTTCACAAATGATGACCTAAATGATGCCTTCAACAAATTTCATGATACAATAATATTATTCTATAATCTATGCTTTCCAGTTTATCGAATTAAAATATCACAACAAAAAGCCATCAGATGGATATCTAGAGGCATTAAAAAATCTGCTTCTACAAAAAGGCAACTACGATATACATATTATAAAACATCAAATGAAAATACTAAAGCTAATTATTTAAATTACGTTAAAATTTTAAAAAAATGTATATATCAAGCACAAAAGTTGACTAATTCTAAATTTATAACAAAAGCAGACAATGTATGTAAGGCTACTTGGAATTTAATTAACATTAATAATAATAACCACAGACAGGACTTGAAAAATATTGAACATATAACAATAAACAATAAAATAATAAATGATCCACAAGATATGGCAGACAATTTTAATAACAATTTTATTGACTTATTAAATTCTCATGAAAAAATTTCCACAATCTGTACTAATACAATAAATCCAATTGATTTTAATATTTTTCTATATCCTACTGACATTTACGAAATTATCAAAATAGTTAAATCTCTTAAGGCAACCACCTCTGTAGGTTACGATATGATCCAGACAAAGATAATTAAGGCAACTGTAATGCAATTAGCCCCTGTACTAAATTACCTAGTAAACTTATCTTTAAAAAATGGCATATTTCCGGATAAAATGAAAATCACCATGGTTAAACCAATATTTAAAAAAGGAAAAAAAGACAATATTGATAATTATAGGCCCATAGCACTTATTCCCATACTATCTAAAATATTTGAAAAAGCCATGCACACACGAATGACAAACTTCTTAAACAAATATAATATTTTGAAAAAAGAGCAGAACGGGTTTCAAAAAGGCAAATCAACTACTTTAGCAATATTTACGCTTATTAAAGATATATTAATTTGTATTGATAATAAGAAGCCAGTATCTGTCTTATTTTTTGATATGTGTAAAGCATTCGATTATGTTTCGCATAGAATACTTCTTGATAAATGTAACAGCTATGGTTTGAGAGGAGTAGCCAACGACTGGCTCAAAAGTTACCTTAGTAATAGGAAACAGCATGTTCTAATAAATAGAATAAATAATCGTAATGTTGAAGAAACAGTGAAATCCGAAGTAAGATTTAAAAAAGTAGGTGTACCACAGGGAAGTATATTGGGTCCACTTCTATTCTTAATTTACATCAACGATTTACCAAATATAACAAACTACAAATGCACATTATTTGCCGACGATTTATCTATAGTAATACCTTGTAATAATATAAACGTTTATAACAATGAAATAAATAATACGATTACAGATGTCGTAAATTGGTCAGACAGAAACAACTTAAAACTTAATTTTACTAAAACAAAATATATCCAATTTATAAATAAAAATGGCACGAAACAAAAACTTAATATTAGATATAAAAATGAATCCATCAATGAAACAAATAGTATTAAATTTTTAGGTATAGAACTGGATGATAGACTTTCATGGACGGAACATATAAATCGTCTTTCTATGAAAATCAGCTCATTTTCTTTTGCGATATGGAAATTAGCAAAAATAACAGACAAAAAAACGGCTATTCAAGCTTATCATGGATATGTTTCTTCTCTACTCCGATATGGCATATTTATATGGGGAAATTCTAGTAATATTAATAAGGTGTTTATAGCTCAAAAACGATGTATTAGAAGTATCTGCGATGTAAGTCCAATAACTTCCTGTAGACCTCTTTTTAAAGAATTAAATGTGTTAACTGTACCTTCCCTATACATTTATGAAGTGTGTTTGTATGTAAAAACACATTTAGACCAGTTTGAAAAACGATATGATGGGACACAATTTAAGCGATTTAGATTTCAAAATCATTTAGTTAGACCCAGTACAAGAACACAGCTTTATGATAGGAACTGTCACGTCATGTCTGTTAAAATTTATAATAAATTACCTAACCCTCTTAAAGACATAAATAATATTAATATATATAAACATAAATTGAAAAAATGGCTAATATCTAAATGTTATTACTGTATTAAGGACTACTTTAATGAAAGTCAAAATAAATAAAATAATTCATACGAGACGCAGTTTTTAAGCTCACTCATACTGTTTTGATACGTTTTCATATAAAACTGTAATATTATTTATTAATGTGAATATTATTTTTAAAATGTAAATACCTGCCATAAGGATGAAGCAATTATTTTAAAATAATATTATTTTGTCCTATTATAGATGTTGCACGCCATTGTATGGTAGATTGTGTGTTGTACACTTGATCTTGCAATAAATATATTTGATTTGATTTGATTTGAGATAGTGTGATAAGAGAACGTTGTGACTAAAATTGAGAAAGGCGTGCTTAGATGGTTTGAGCACGTAGAGGGAATGAGTGAAAGGCGACTGGCAAAAAGGATTTATGAATCAAGAGTGAATGGGAAAAGTGGAAGGGGAAAACCAAGGTGAACGTTCCTGGACCAAATCCAGGACATTTTAAATAAGGGACAGGTCAAGAGTACTCTAAACCGACGAACTTATTTGAAAGGTTTAATGAGAATGATAGAAGCGAAGGAGATATGCAAGTATCGTGGCAATGTAATTATTTTATTTACGTAATCCATCCATTGAAATATTAGGTAAAAAGGGTTTTTTTTACTACTCATTAAGAGCTAGAAATGGAGAGTGGACACATTTATTGTATATTATTAATTCATCCGACTTATTTGAAATTTATGACTCACGAAAGTCTTTCGCAACGTAGACGCGTATAAAACGTATTTCTACATGAACTGGATTTACATGAGTGACACCCTTGAGTACTGTTACTATATTATTAATATATGTAATGATTTTTTTTTATACTGGAGCCACATAATCGGGGATATATTTGGGTCACACAGTCGCGATGGTTGTTTGGGCATAGGCAATATATAACCCACGTCATCAACCAAACAAATATCATACAGTGATTGAGTTGTTTGAACGAATATTTGGATGGGCAGTAAACTGTAGGCATTGGCATTGTTTATATGAATAATAAATTGTACGACTAGGCATATATTTCTTTTAAGAATTCCCGCTACCAAAGCCTCGGTACAATAATAAGAATCAAGAACTTCTAAAAGTCTAGACGCAATGTCAAGTATCAACGACGTTTAAAAGCCTGGGTACAATACCAGGGATCTTGGACGTCTAAATTTCTGGGTACAATATTAAATATCGACAACGTCTGAAAGCCTAGGTACAATAATAGGCATCGAGGGCGTCTAAAAGCCTGCGTACTGTAATAGAGATCTTAACCTTCTAAATGTCTGGTTACAATGTCAGGAATCACCGACGTCTAAAATCCTAGGTACAATCACAGTTATCCAAGACCTCTAAAAGCCTGGGTACAATAATAGGGAACTTAAACGTCTAAATGTCCGGGTTCAACTTCAGGAATCAGCGACGTCTAAAATCCTGGGTAAAATCATAGGTACCCAAAACGTCTAAAAGCCTGGGTACAATAATAGGGATCTTAAGTCTAAATGTCCGGGTTCAACGTCAGGAATCACCGACGTCTAAAATCCTGGGTGCAATCACAGGTGCAATCCAAGACCTCTAAAAGCCTGGGTACAATAATAGGGATCTTAAACGTCTAAATGTCCGGGTTCAACGTCAGGAATCACCGACGTCTAAAATCCTGGGTAAAATCATAGGTACCCAAAACGTCTAAAAGCCTGGATACAATAATAGGGATTTTAAGTCAAATGTCCGGGTTCAACGTCAGGAATCACCGACGTCTAAAATCCTGGGTACAATCATAGGTATCCAAGACGTCTAAAAGCTTGGGTACAATAATAGAGATCTTAAACTTCTACATGTCTGGGTACAATGTCAGGAATCACCGACGTCTAAAAGCCTGGGTACAATAATAGGGATCTTAATCGTCTAAATGTCTGGGTACAGCGTCAGCAATCACCGACGTCTAAAATCCTGAGAACAATCATAGGTATCCAAGACGTCTAAAAGCCTGGGTGCAATGTTAGGGATCTTAATCGTCTAAATGTCTGGGTACAACGTCAGCAATCACCGACGTCTAAAATCCTGAGAACAATCATAGATATCTACGACGTTTAAAAGCCTGGGTACAATAATAGGGATCTTAAACGTCTAAAATCCTGGGTACAATCTTAGGTATCCAAGACGTCTAAAAGTCTGGGTACAATGATAGGGATCTTAATCGTCTAAATGTCTGGGTACAACATCAGCAATCACCGACGTCTAAAATCCTAAGAACAATCATAGGTATCCAAGACGTGTAAAAGCCTGGGTACAATAATAGAGATCTTAAACTTCTACATGTCTGGGTACAATGTCAGGAATCACCGACGTCTAAAATCCTGGGTACAATCACAGGTATCCAAGACCTCTAAAAGCCTGGGTACAATAATAGAGATCTTAAACGTCTAAATGTCCGGGTTCAACGTCAGGAATCACCGATGTCTAAAATCCTGGTTACAATCACAGGTATCCAAGACCTCTAAAAGCCTGGGTACAATAATAGGGATCTTAAACGTCTAAAATCCTGGGTACAATCATAGGTATCCAAGACGTCTAAAAGCCTGGGTACAATAATAGGGATCTTAATCGTCTAAATGTCTGGGTACAACGTCAGCAATCACCGACGCCTAAAATCCTGAGAACAATCATAGGTATCCACGACGTTTAAAAGCCTGGGTACAATAATAGGGATCTTAAACGTCTAAAATCCTGGGTACAGTCATCGGTATCCAAGACTAAAAACCTGGGTGCAATGTTAGGTGTCCATNATAAGGTGTAAAATAATGGAAAAAAATATGTAAACTCCGTTGACCGGAATAATTTATACTAGTCTAAATTTTTCTAGAAACTTTCGAGGAACAATTGCTTGATCGCGGACCAAAATTGGGTATATGCAAGAAAATATTAACACAATTTGTCTCTCCACAGATGGAAAATGTCTCGCTTGCACGTACAAAGCGAAATTCATCGAAGTGTCAGTTGGAATTAACCACAATGTAGACGAGCTGCTGGTGGGAATACTAAACCAAATACGGCTGAAGAAACAGCAGTATTCGACAGACGGGGGCAGGGAATCCTCCCCAGCCCACTGGTACAAATCCCGGGGGGTGGTGCGAGCGAGTATGAAGGCACGCCAGATGCTGACCTGGATATTCGGCAAAGAGGATACAAAATTCAAAAACTGTGAGAACTTAAACGTCCTGTGAGTGGAAAGTGACGGGCCCGTGTTCGTGTAATGAACGATTCAACGCGGGTGTTTTTTTAAACGTAGATTAAGTTACAACTGAAGCCATGTTGTGCCAATGACATTTAGTATATCTATATATTACGTGAAACAAAAATTTCATGCACGATTTCATAAAAAAAATGCGCAGAGTATGAATTTTCCCACATATCAAATAAAAAACACATTACATATACTGACATATAGAGTACATATGCGTATTTGTCAATCGCTGACAGTTATGTCAAACACAAAAAGGATACATTAAAAAAGTTTATATTGTCAAAAGCACTAAGGAGGTTACATTAGAATAGTTACTACGTAACTTTGTTAGTTTTTTCCTTCTTACGAAACTTCTTCTGATTAAGCACAAAAGAAACAAGTTTAGAAAACAGAGAAAGAGTTTTTATAAAAAAAAACATTGATAAGCATCGTATTATAAACGTGTTTTGTTTCAATAAAAAATGAAAGATATATTTTATGTGGTTCAATTTAAATTTCAGTTATTTTGTTTAAAAAAGTACTCTTCTCAGTAAAGGACGCAAAGGAACTCGTGACCTTAAATTATAAGTCGTTCTTTAATCGCAAGGGTAAAATCAGTTGAGGCTTAGAATTCCTTAAAAAAGCAAAAAAAATTACGTTTAAAATTTATCAAAAACGCAGTTTGACGTTTAGAATTCAATAAAAAGCGCGGGAAATTTGACGTACGTATATTTGGAAACAACATGGCGTCGGTTCATAAATATATTTTTAACGCCAAAGAGTAAATAATCTAATGTTAGGTTAATGTGCCAATATTTTGGAGTAACTTTAAATATATTCTATTAATATTAAGCTTATATTTAAGTGAGATAAAGCAGTATTTTCCCCATTACGTGTTTATTGTAACAACATAATCAGCAATATTATAATATTATAGATTATATATGAATTTATAGAGAGTTATCTAATAAAATTTAAATAAATAAATACAATGTTACTGGACCATTCGCTGTAAAATATATAATATAATGATAAAAAATAAAAAAATAAATAAATATAACGTTTATATTATCAGATAATCGAATAAATATTTTAGCTATTATATTAATAATTAATGTTTAATATCTTTAATCACTTGTAATTAAATAGTTATATAGATTTATTATCAAAATAATATATTAAATTTTGTATTTAACTAGCTATTTTATTATAAATTATGTTTCAACTGCAAAAATACTATTGTAGCAAATATAATCGCTATCGGTAAAAATGTAATGTTTATCCCTCGTGCTCGTGTTGTCAACTACTGGTTGACATGATACGATAGTTCTATCTCATCTCGGGCGATCAGAAATAAAAGCATCTCTTTCTAAGTCATAATGAGTATCTCTTTCGCTTCTCGGTAACACCAGACAATAGCCAAACAAAAAATAAATCAGTTACAAAGTGACCATTACTAACAGTGCGTTTATCGCAACGAAGGTTGTTAAGTTTTTTGTGGTATTTTATGAATCGTATAAATACAAGATGAACTTTTTTACTATCTCAAAGTTTAGCACAACCTGAAGCTACATCAGAGTCTTAATTTAATAAACGAAAAATAACATTTTATAGTTTCATTATTAGCAAACCTAAAAATCATATTATTTGGTAATCATTTGGTAGTCTTACATGAACATTTAAGTCCCAAAAGGCATTTTGACATTATCCGACCCCCGAGACAACCGACGCCCGTGCGGGGCGGGGCAGGTGACGGTTATTTCCGTTAAAAAGCGTGGGCAAATTACGGGGGTCAATAATAAACGCGGCTGGACATTCTAAGGGTTATAGTCCTTTACAAGTAATTATAAAATAATGAGCGTCCCTTAAACCACCCGACTGAACCACTCTACTTCCGTCCACCTCGCCAGATCACACTTTTCGTAACGCTGTGTCAATTCGTTTTCTATTGCTCACAGATTAAAGCTTCATTTTAGTCTCCCCTGATAATGGATACAGTCTAAAATATAGACCAGTTCAGACCTAGATATGTTAGATGATACAATTTCTTAAATTTACCTATCAGGCATCGAATCTGACACCTCTACAAGTTAAACCAATACTTTTATCACGCTAGCGAAATCGCACAACAAAGTTTTACATAGTATCATCAATATATAATTTATATTGCACAAGTTTTATATAAAAAAGCATTGCAACACTTGCCGAACATTACTAAGTACAACATGTAATTACTAAAAAAAATACAATAGACTTGTTTACCAGTGTAGTTAGCCGACTGTCATAACGTGTCACAGTTTTTATCTTACTCTTACCATATTTCAAAGAAATAACATTTCTCACGTATTTCTTTATTAATATCGATGCTGGAAAATAAACACGAGGTAACCCACAATATATTGTTTTAGCAAAACCTTAGTATAAAACAGGTAAAGAAAATCTATTTAGTCCAAATTTACAAATACAGTGTCCAAAAATTATAACAAAAATTAAATATATTTTTCTGTTATTCCAAAAAGTTTTATTTTGCGGGTTTGACGTGTTTGCTTTCCAGCGTCGATATGGTAAAACTTATTATTTTAACACTCCAAAACAATTTAAAATATGACAAATTTTATTAATTTAGTTAGCCGACTGTCATGACCTGTCACAGTCTAAGCTTACTCTTGCCTTATTTAATAGAAATAGTATTTGTCAGTTGTTTCTTTATTAATATCGACGCTAGAAAATAAACACGCAATATATTGTTTTAACAAAACCTCGGGGTGATACAGCTAAAATAAATCTATTAAGTCAAAATTTACAAATACAGTGTCCAAAAATGATAACTAAAGTTAAATTTATTTTTTTAGTTATTCCAAAAAGTTTTTTTATATTTTATTTTCAGGTTTGATGTGTTTGCTTATTATTATAACACTCGAAAACAATTTAAAATATAACAAATTTTATTAGTGTAGTTAGCCGACTGTCATGACCTGTCACAGTTTAAACTTAGTCTTACCTTATTTATAGCAATAATATGTGTCGGTTGTTTCTTTATTAATATTGACGGTGGGAAATAAAAACGTTGTAACCCGCAATATATTGTTTTAATAAAACCTTAGGTTAATACAGCTAAATTAAATCTGTTTAGCAACAAAAATATAAATACAGTGTCTAAAGTTATAACTGTAGTTGATTTTTTGTTTTAATGAAAAGTTTTTCTGTATTTTAATATGCGGGTTACAACATGTTTGTTTTCCAGCGTCGATGTGGTTAAACTTATTGTTTGAACTCTCCAATACAGTTTACCAATGTTATTAGCCGACTGTCATATCCCTCGAGCTTATAATTTTATTAATTGGCATTTATATTAATTTATAGTTCTTTATTTATCGAATTTAAATAGATTGTCATTATTCTAGCGTCTTCACAGCCCTACTATTGTTTTTATTGAATTTTTAATAACTTAACTCACTGCTTTGGGTTTGTAACCAGTTTTCCATCAAAACAGATATTTACTCTTTCTAGTTTATGAAGCCAATAGCTTATATTTTAAATTAAAATTCTATTATAACTTAGAGTATAAGATTTGAACGCTGTTTAGCAATTAAATACCAACACAAAATATACTGGTTTCTATATAAAACAAGTCACTTTTGACAGGCTTAGGAGATATATTGCACCAAAACAAACTGATAGTATACTTTATGCTTTGAAAAATTCTTTATTTATTGATTTTTAAGTTAAATAATCATTGATTTCAAACAGAGCCTTTACGTCACAAGTCAATGAAAACTATTTAATTCATCTGTTTTTTCTTCATATAATATATCACTATATTTATGCAAATCTTCTGGATATTTAATCCACAAATTGTTGCTTATGTTAAAGTCTTAAATTGATAAAAATGCGGCTGATAATGCCATTCATCAGTCATTGATTGAAAGTTGGATTAAAATGTTCATGCTTAAATGCTTCGACTAAGTAATTAAGCAACAAGTTGTTCATTCTTTTATTTATGACAAATTTCAAACACAAACTATATTCTAACCTAAAAATAAGCTTAAATGTGACTAATATTGAGAAAGGTATGCTTAGATGGTGTGGGCATGTAGAGAGAATGAATGAAAGGAGACTGACAAAAAGGATTTATGAGTCAAGAGTGAATGTGAAAGTTGGAAGAGGAAGACCAAGGCAATGTTCCTGGATCAAAGGATATTTTAAATAAGGGCCAGGTCAAGAGTACTCTAAACCGACGAACTTGTATGATAGGCTTAATGTGAATGAAAGAAGCGAAGGAGATATGCAAGGATCGTGGTAAGTGGAAGAACGTGGTCTCTGCCTACCCCTTTGGGAATGAGGCGTGATGCTATGTATGTATGTATAATAAATTCTCGTCGTCTCGTCGACGACGACAACGAATGAATCGTAAGAAGAATTAAGTGAATCATGTGAATTACAAGTTTTGATGACGCAGCAAAGCAAATTGCTAATATTGACAAACAAAACAAGCGCGCATGCGTCGCAGATTTGGAGACATACGCACTTATCTAATCAGAAGGCAATGTGGCACTTTCGTCACTCAAATTACACAGTTTCGATACAGATATAATGAAAAATAAATAAATAACATAATACCAATATCTTTGTATGATTTTAGATATTTTTTGTTGGTGTTTTTTTGATAAAAAGCGTTCGTTTACAATTCAATTTGTATATATAACGACATTGCGAATGCACTTAAGGATTTGACGTTGTATATAATAGTAATAGAATTCGTGTTTTTATCTATTTGATTGTCTGTTTGTAAATTAAATGTATTCGTATTACTTAGTAGTTCATTTACATAAGGCACTTTTTAATAGTAAATAATACTATTTTTAATCACGTAACATTTTTAATATATAATATACGGAAATAGACTTTGGTGACGTGAAGTGAAATTTGGCAATTTATTTTTAAATTATATTAGATTAATAAAACAGATTCTATTTACAGGGTTATTGGTAATCAACGTATCCCCGTTAGGAAGTGATGGGATGACTATTTGCGATAATTTTAACCCTTCACATGCATTATGCAAAATCTTTTTATAATTTTTTTTCAAAATAAGTCAGAATTACGTCTTCAAAAGTTTATCACAGAAAAAATATTGATTGAAAGTCCCTTTTTTCTACTAATTTATAACTACGACTGCCTCATTAGTCTAGTGGTTAGCATGTACGACTACAGACATGAAGTCCTGGGTTCGAGTCCCGGGTCGGGCCAATTCGAAATCGATATTGAGTTTTCTCAACGTTTACCCGAAGTTGGGAAAAATTTGGGAGTGTGATCCACCCCCGTGCCTCGGAAAGCACGTTAAGCCGTCGGTCCTGCGTCTGAACTCTCTCCGCTTGTATTGGATTCCCGTCACATCAGACTATGAGAGTATAGAGAGTGCACTTTGTGTACTCACATGAGTGAAAAGGCCAGTGCCCAGCAGTGGGAAGTCAATGGGCTGCTACTTACGTTACCTTATAAATACGATTAAACACGGGACATTTATCAATATTAAAACAATTACGTCCGCTATTTTAGTGGATTATAATTAAAGAGAAACATTATGAAACTTAGCTTGCAGATTATTTTAAAAATACAACTGTGACTTTAGCTCTTCTTCAATGTATAACAATTAGTAATTTATTTAAAACAAAACTATACAAAACTTAATCACAAAGGCAGCTGTGTTTTATAAGCTCAATGTAAATAAAACATTTAAAGTGCGTGCTTACAAAGTACACATATCAGAAGTGAAACTTCTTTGGCAAATCAATTATTAAGTCCTGTTTATTTTTATACAACTTTAAAACTTTAGATTTCCGAGACTTATAGAAAGGGAAAAAGGAAGATATGTTAGTAAAAAGTAAGTAGCAGCCCTTTAACGTCCCACTGCTGGGCACAGGCCTCCTTACTCCGAGGAGCGAGGGTTTTCAGAGCGTAGACCCACCACGCTGCTCCACTGCGGATTGGCAGGTATAGTACACAAGTGCTCTCTCTATTCCTTCACTCTCATAGTCCGATGTGACGGGAATCCGACACAACCGGAGAGAGATCAGGTGCAGGACCGACGGCTTAACGTGATCTCCGAGGCACGGGGGTGGATCACACCGCCAACTTCCCAACTTCGGGCAAATATTGAGAACATCTTAATAGAAAACTCAATATCCATTTTTGAATTGGCCCGACCCGGGACTCGAACCCTGGACCTCATGTCTGTAGTCGAACATGCTAACCACTAGACCAATGAGGCAGTCGATATTAGATATGTTAGTAATTTAATGAATTTAATCGTCACTAAGTATCGAAAATTAATACAAATAATTCAAATCTCAAATGACGAATTGTAAATTAAAATGCCACGTTTTTTGTCAATAATCGAAATTAAATTAGAAAGAGTATATATGAAATATTTTCGTTTTATATTATATGAAAAATAAATTGGCAAAGCTACCTAACCTTCAAACGAATTAGCATAAAGAACGTTGCACATCTTCGTGACGCTAATCGTTCGTTTCATTCGTAAAAATTTTACCCTCATGCCTAAAGAAGTTTAAAAATACAATTTAGACGCAATTGCAGTTAAAATACACGGGTCAAAAATGGTTAACGTAATGCATATGGGGGTTAAAATTATTGCAAATAATCGCCTCTAAGGGGAATACTTAGAATTACTAATAACCCTGTCTATAAACTATATAATTTACATATAAAAAATTATATTTAGAGGCGAAACCTCTTAATATTCTTCTTTACTGTCAAATGCATACAAAATTTGCTTTGCTTAACACTTTACAATCATAGGATGAGAACTTAGACTCACTGTACCGTTTCACATTTTTTGGCAGTTTTTTTATTAATAAATAAAGCTACAAACTGATATTTGGTTCACTTATTGTTAAGTGATTCATATATTTGTTAATAAATAAGTAAATAAAGACAATTTCTATGACATCTATATACTTTTTAAACTGCATTAAATGAAAAGGTATATTATATAAGTGAACAGTTTGTTTGAACGCTCTTATCTCCGGAACTACTTGTTTGAATTGAAAAATTATTTTAGTGTTCGATAGCCCATTTATCGAGGAAGGCTATAAGCCATATATCATCACACTAAAATAATTTAGAGCTGTATACTAATGAAGAATGTTTCAAAATCGGGGTTGTTCATTTTGAAATCTTTTGCTACGTGCCCTGTGTAAACATTTAAAGTTGTCCAAAAATTATGTATAACAGAATTGTTCCTCTTTAAAAGTTCTAAAAAAAGTCCTGGATAGTACATATCTATCTTTTTAATTTGTTTCACTATAACCTTTTTTATGCTAACCAAATTTGTTCAATCTGTCACTTTTACGAGTCACACTTCAGCTATTTATTACATATGAATCATGTAACTTATTTTGAAAAATATTTTATTTTTGGATAGCCCATTTATCAAGGAAGCCTGTCAGTTATACAATATTATGTTACGACCAATGGAAGAAGAGCATGAATGAAAAATCTTAAAAAAAACTGGGAAGTTTTTGTTCTTTTCTGAGCTTATGATGCATACGCAGAAAAAACGATTTAATTTACGCAACAACGTTCTATAAATGATTTTTTTCTTTTTGAATGGTTGTAATAAAAAGTGTATGATAATAATAATCCAGAAAAGCTAAATAAATCTAAAATTAACTGAGCCTAACCTAACCTTGAAAATCGTCATGTCTGTAGCTGCAATGGCTTTAATACGTATCTACCCGCAATTTAAATATCCTACTTAAAACTGAATATATGAGTTAGGTTACTTTGTTAAAGGTGCAACATGAGCCTCTTTGTTATTCTCAGGACAGCGCCAGAAGCCTTCAAAGGCTTTGCAAACTACTCGTGCGTGTTCTAAAACTGTATCAAACATAACCCAGTAAAGACGTGAGCACATCTTATTAAGTTTCATTTTGTTAAATACACACTTAACAAGAATACATAATAATTTCTTGAGAAATAATGAAACCCGTGATGAAATCTGTTGATATAATTTACGCATAAAACTCAAAATGTCGACAAAACCAGTAAAATGTCATATCAGATATGGCTTTTACAAAACACTGTTATCTCCTATGTCCTCCATGTGAATCGAAACAGTAGTCATGCGTATAAAATTGATAACAAAGCACTCCATATTAATTGGATATATCCATCGGTTTGATTAAAACTTTACACTATATAGCTTCTGCTACGTTGATTTTGGTTTCCACTCCAGAAACTTCCGCCAACAGAGACTCCCATCGCTAGCAGAGGCCCTCATGGATAGCAGCGATTTCCACCGCTACTTAAGACTCCCTTCGCATACTCCCATCACTAGCACAAACCCTCATCGTTATTAGAGACTCCCATCGCTAGCAAAGACCCTCATCGTTAGCAGCAACTCCCATCGCTAGCAGAGGCCCTCATGAAGAGCAGCGATTTCCACCGCTACCAAAGACTCCCATCGCTGACAGAGACCTCATCGATAGCAGCGTTTCCCATCGCTAGCACAGACTCCCTTCGCATGCAAAGACTCCCACCGCTAGCAGGGACCCTGATCGATAGCAGACATTCCCGTCGCTAGCAGAGACTTCCATCGCTAGCAGACATTCTCATCGCTAGAAAAGACTCCCATTGCTAGTAGAGACCTTTATCGATAACAGCGTTTCCCATCGCTAGCTAAGACTCCAATCGCTAGCAGAGACCCTCGTCGGTAGCAGAGATTCCCATCGCTAGCAGAGACTCCCATCGTTAGTAGACATTACCATCGTTAGAAGAAATTTACATCGCTAGCAGAGACTTCCATCGCTAGCAGAGACTTCCATCGCTAGCAGAGACCCTTATCGATAGCAGCGTTTCCCATCGTTAGTAGAGACTCTCATCGATATCAGCGTTTCCCATCGCTAGCAAAAACTCCCATCGCCAACAGAGATTCCCATCACTAGCAGAGATTTACGTCGCTAGCAGATATTCTCGTCGCTAGATGAGACTCCCATCGCTAGTAGAGACCCTCATCGTTAGCAGACATTCCCTTCGCTAGAAGAGATTTACATCGCTAGCAGAGGCCCTCATCGATAGGAGCGTTTCCCATCGCTAGCAGAGATCCTTGTCGGTAGCAGAGACCCTCATGGACAGTAGCGATTCCCACCGCCACCAAAGACTCCCATCGCTAGTAAAGACCCTCATCGTTAGCAGCAACCCCCATCGCCAGCAGAGACTCCCATTGCTAGCACAGTCCCTCATCGACAGCAGCGTTTCCGATTGCTAGCAGAAACCCTTGTCGGTAGCAGAGATTCCCATCGCTAACAGAGACCCCCATCGCTAGCAGGTACTCAAGTCACTAGCAGAGACCCTCATGGACAGCAGCGATTCCCACCGCTACCAAAGACCCCCAGAGACTCCCATGGAAAATTCCAATCATATCACAAACTGCATGAGTAAAAAGGGGTTTCTTAGTAATTCTTATAAATCTAAAATTTAAAATAACCTTCCAAAGCTCTATAAATATAAAGTGTTTCAAATATAATGTATTATTAGGTATTTTATATGTTATGTATAAGAATATTATTAAGTTATAATTCACTAATGTATTAAATGTATTTTTAAGGTAGCTAGAATACAGTATTCTACATTTTAGAATAATGTGTCGTAATTTTTTTTAACTTTAAGTTATTTAGAATAATCTAATCTGTTGTAGAAGGGAACTGCTGTAGGTACAATAGGAAGGAGCATTGCCATTTGTAGTTTAATTATGGGCTACAAACAGACCAATCTGATATAAATATTTTGTTATACATAACTTCAAACATGTGTTGACGTTATTAATAAGGGTGGTAATAAATTAAATTAAAAACAGTTCACATCTTACCTACAAAGGTTCTCTTTAACAGATTATAGATATATTTGAATATTGTAAAACTTTCGTGACTTTTAGTAATAATTAACTATAGAAAACGGTTTTGCAAACATTAAAAAATATTGCCCCACTACTTTAAAACCCAGAAATGACATTGCATTCCATTATAATACCATTAACAGGAAAATCAACAGCCTCCACGTATATTTGGTGATAAAATCATCAAAACCACCAAAAACGTCAAAATGTGAAGATGAAATACATAGAAGCCGTTGAAATTACCTCTTACCTTATATCGACTATGTTATCACTTACCATCAGGTAAATAAATCGCTATCCTGTCATTAATTAATAAAAAAATAGCGTGAACTTAAGAGTATATAACATTTACAATATATATTATATAATAATGCATTAAAAAAAGTAATTGGCAGCCCATTAACGTCCTACTGCTGGGCACAGCCTCCTCACTCATAGGAGAAAGAGCTTTTAGAGCATACACCCAACACGCTGCTCCACTGCGGGCTATTTTTATGCATTATCTATTGTAAATAAGGAATTGTTGTACTAGATAATGAATTTAATTACACCTGTGACGCGTTATCACTCTCCTTTAGCCGAGCGTGACGGCTCAGTCTCATTTAACAGCTAATAATAAAGATTTTTTTCCAAATGCAAAACGTTTTCTATTGTTAATTCTATGTATTATATTAAAATGTCCATATCTTAAACGCTGAGTTAGACCAAGTTGAAATACTCGTTAAATTAAATGAACTGCAAACTTCAAGCGAAGCTACTGTTTTATGAATCTTTAGAGATCACAAACAAAGCTTCTAAAGGGAGCCTTAGATTAAAACGAAATAATAAGATTAAGCAAATTTCGTGCTCTGCTATTTTCAATTCGTGAATTTCGTAATTTACTCAAATTACTCCGTAAGGATGCGTTCACACCATTAGAATTTAATCAAGTATATATGGATGTTAATATTTATATCAAAATATTCAATATTCAATCCACTGAGGGTTCAAAAGGTTGATTCAATCGAGAAGATACCGATAAGGAACTCAATAGCATCACGCCTCATTTCCATAAGGGCAGGCAGGAACTACGACCTTCAACTTGCCACAATCCTTGCATATCTCCTTAAATCGATTCTTTCATTCTCATTAAATCTTTAATATAAGTTCGTCGGTTTATTGTACTCTTGACCTGGCTCTTATTTAAAATATCCTGGATTTGGTCGTTCGTTCGCCTTGGTCTTCCCCTTCCAACTTTCCCATGCACTCCTGACTTATAAATCTTTTTATCAGTCTCCTTTCATTCATTCTCTCTAGTGCCCAAGCTATCCAAGCATGGGCACGTATGCCACAGTAAAAAACTAAAGAAATAAAAGCAAAAAATGCCATATTTTTGAGTGAAGAAGGTTCAAAAATTATTTGTTGCGTTAAGCATACGCATTACTAATAAAATTCCCGAATCATTTTTGGGTTAGCCCCGACATACTTTAAGATCTCGCAGGGGTAGTGGTGCTTTACTAGACAAAATCCTGGGTTTGCATTTTTTAATTTGCCTGAGCCTGGATAAGCGAGAGGCTACAGTCGTGGCTAGTTAGTACCCTACCAGTAAAGACGTACCGACAATCAAAGGTATTCGTTTTCCAGTACGATGCTGTATAAAAATCATAAGAGGTAAATTGCCTCTTACCGTCAAGTGTGATCACGTTCAAGCACTAACCTATCAGCCATAATAAAAAATATGTCAATAACGTTTACAAAAGACTATAAAATGTTGAAGAATATTATTAGAAATTTTTGGACTTGATTCAGAACAGAACAGAAGCTAAACACATTGTAACTTATAAAACTATACTGAAAAGAGTAACCGTTGAGTCTCTTGCCGCTTTCTTTTCAGCGAAATCAACTATCCGAACAGTTTGTAGATATGTTACCAATGGATAGACTACTGATGATTTGATTTTGAGAATCCTCGTGTCTAGATCATCAGAGCTTTTGTGCATTCTTATAAATAGTACATTGCTCATAACTGGTAGTCGTGCAAAGCGGTTAATTACACCGGGGCCTTGGAAAACACAAAGAAAGCTTTTAGATTTCCTTTTTCATATATATTTTCTTAGCCGTTTCTGGCAAAAACAACATTAGCGCGATTGTGCTGGAAAAACTGTTCTATTTAATGCAGTTTCATTTCTTTCAGACTTTTCACGAGTTTTGAAATGCCAAAATAAATTAAAGCCAATTTATTATCGTATTTATTTAAGAACTAGCCTTTCTCCGCGCGTCAATTTAGTTAACTTTTGTGACATTGAATGTCTCGTCAAAATCGGCTCAGTCGGTTTCCAAATACACACGACATATAGACATAGCACTACGCCTCATTCCCATAAGAGTAGGCAGAGACGACATCCTTCTCATTAAACCTTTCATACAAATTAGGTTTTCAAAATGTCCTGGGTTTGGTCCAGGAACGTTCGCCTTGTTCTTTCTCTTCCAACATTCCCATCCACTCTTGACTCATAAATCCTTTTTGTCAGTCTCTTTTCATTCATTCTCTCTAAGTGCCCAAACCCTCCAAGTATAACTTTTTCAATTTTAGACACTACATCTTCTTTTATACCACAACGTTTCTTACTTTGTCGCTTAGTTTCCATCCACTCATACTTCTCAACGCTCTCATCTCTACCGCATTTATAAAACAGTTTTATACATTATTATTATTGTTATATTCTAAAAACCTTCTCTCCTCTAAATGACCTGTGCCCAGCAGTGGGATGTTAATGGGCTGCTATTTATCTTTTATTGTAGTTCGACGTCATATATGTAATGTACACTCATTAGAAACAGTTATTTAAAAGAGTATGTACTGAGTTTCTTTCCGGTATTTCCGCAGTTGAAGCAACTTTCTAAACTGAGAGTGGATTTATTAACGGACAGTTAAATGCCAATTTTAAAAATAACCTGCTGAATGTCTTCGGATAGAGAATATTTTGATTTTATTTTGAATTATTGGAACAGTGCGACAGTCGCACGACATTCGCATGATATTGCGTGATTGTTAGTTTATGTGAACGCATCTTTATAGATTCGATGTTTTATAATTGAATGTGGCATTTTCTTCCCTAATCGTTAAAAAAGTAATATTGTCATTATACTATGAATGTAGCTAGTTTTTATTGTAAATAATCAGATTGACAATAAATTTGAATACTATATGTGGAATATTTATTTCAGTAACCTAAAAAAAACCCTATTTTTATCTATTTTAAATATGAGTGACTTGTACTTTCAATTGTGATAACTAGTTTTAGCAAAGACTATATGTAACATAACAGAATGAGAAAACAAATTTGATTGCTATAAAATTGCTTATAGTAAATTAACCTTAAAAGATAGACTTATATACTACATAGACCTTTTTGTTAGAAGTTTTTAAGGAGAACATTTCCGTCTTACAAGATTGTTGCGTAACTGTAACCGTTTACGTAGCGCACGTTGAAATACTGAAAAGAGATAAATTTACCTAGTTTTAGCATTTTTTAATAATGCTCCTCTCCTATTTATCGTAACGCGTTGTTATATAGTTTATAGCCTTTCTCGATAAATAGGCTATCCAACTCTAAAAGAATTATTTAATTTTAACCAGTTCTCATCTGTTCATCTCATCTGTTCTGTGATTTCGGGGATCCATCCAGTTTTCTTCGATTGTCTTAGATGGTGTTTCCCTTCGAGTCTGCTCAGATTTCCGTTACCTCGGCTCTATCTTCCAAAACGACGGCGGCATTGACCGAGATGTTACTAGCAGGATAAATGCAGGTTGGATGAAGTGGAGGCAGGTCTCGGGAACAATTTGCGATGCCAGAATGCCCCTTAAACTAAAGGGGAAGATTTATAAGACGATCGTAAGACCTGTCATCCTGTATGGATCAGAGTGCTGGGCCACCAAAGGGGAGAATGAAAGGAAATTGCATGCAGCGGAGATGCGAATGTTGAGATGGATGTGTGGAGTGACAAAATTGGATAAGATTAAGAATGAGTATATTAGAGGAAGTGTGAAAGTAGCACCAGTGACCGAGAAGTTAAGGAGTGGAAGGTTAGCCTGGTATGGACATGTAATGAGAAGGGAGGATAGCCATGTATGTAAGAGGGTTCTAAATATGATGGTAAGCGGCAGGGCCGGGAGAGGGCGACCAAAAAAAGTGTGGATGAATTGTGTGAAAGAGGATATGTGTATTAAGGGTGTGAATGTAGAAATGACAGCGGATAGAGTGAAGTGGCGAAAGGAAACATGCTGTACCGACCCCACCTATTGGGATAAGGGCAAGAAAACAAACAAACAGTTTCTGAGATGACCGCTTTGAAACTAACAAATAAACTTTTTACCATACCAGTGCTTCAACGTGACCATTTCCACAACTACAAATGATTTTGGTAATATTTTTTTGATTTAGTTCGACATAAAAATAAAAGTTTCTCGTTTTAATTATTAATCAATTTTTTTTTACAATTTAAAAGTGTTTTTTTTTCGTTTACGTATTCCTGTTACGTAAAACCAAGGCCAATATGGTGTCACCCATGGCTCGCATCGGCTATTTCGCTTGCATACTCATAAAACAACAATTTTTGTTTTAAATCAAAAGACCGTTAACTTCTGCTGTCAAATTTAAGTGTAAACAGAAGATCAAGGTCAGCTAAAGTTTATGTAGATAAACCCCAACTTTAATAGCCTTTACCTAAGCTTTTTTTATTAATGGGTTAAGGCTTAACTGTAATCTCACTTGCCATCAAGTGATGGCTAATGGGACTTATCTGTCGTTGTTCCTTCTCGTAAAGTACACTTTTTATATAATCTTTATTTTAACTACAATTTAGCGTCCGAACATTCCACTTCTGCTTCTTCCGAACAATTTCTAAGAGCTGTATACTCTTCCAGTATTCTTCAACGACTCTCTCTCCAATTACCCATATTCAAAACCCTATTCATAATAATATGATATAAGCTAGTTTACTTGATAACTGCCTCATTGGTCTAGTGGTTAGCATGTTCGACTACAGACATGAGGTCCTGGGTTCGAGTCCCGGGTCGGGCCAATTCAAAAATCAATATTGAGTTTTCTATTAAGATTTTCTCAATATTTGCCCGAAGTTGGGAAGTTGGCGGTGTGATCCACCCCCGTGCCTCGGAGAGCACGTTAAGCCGTCGGTCCTGCGCCTGATCTCTCTCCGGTCGTGTTGGATTCCCGTCACATCGGACTATGAGAGTGAAGGAATAGAGAGTACACTTGTTGTGTACTATGCCTGCCAATCCGCAGTCGAGCAGCGTGGTAGGTCTATGCTCTAAAAACCCTCGCTCCTTGGAGTGAGGAGGCCTGTGCCCAGCAGTGGGACGTTAAAGGGCTGCTACTTACTTGATAAGAGGTTAAATCTACACAGCATTATACCAGAACAAAAATTGATGGCTTGGGGGTGTGTCAATTTATGGTTTGCTGATAGAGTTTGTAAAGCCACGACCGAAACCTCCCACCAGTTTAAACTCAATGAGGTCGTCATATTTCAACCGAAAGTTTGGTTTACCTAAATATCCATTAAAACGCGATCGAAAACGACAAACAAGACATCTCAAATTTCGTAATAATATCCATTTAATATCGTGAATACCGTAACATGAACAGCAAATGTCTGAAATGATATAGAGTCGACATTTCTAGAACAATACAATCTGAATACAATGACATTCCGGCCTTAAGCGTTATTTGTATAGCACTTCAGGGAGGCAATATCAAGCAATGAAATATGACGAGCTTTTATCAATTTCATCAAGTAACTAAATATCCCGGATTCGATTTCCACAAATCATTTTATCTATAGAAATATAATAACTAAAATTGATGTGTGATTTCTATTTGATATAAATACAAACAAAGCATCACGCCTCATTCCATAGGGGTCGGTTTAGAGTACTCTTGACTTGGCTCTTAATTAAAATGTCCTGGATTTGGTCCAAGAACGTTCGCCTTGGTCTTCCCCTTCCAACTTTCGCATTCACTCTTGACCCATAAATCCTTTTTGTCAGTCTCCTTTCATTCATTCTCTCTACATGCCCAAACCATCTAAGCATACCTTTCTCAATTTTATTCGCTACGTCTTCTTTTAAACCACAACGTTCTCTTATCACACTATCTCTTACTCTGTCGCTCAGTTTCAATCCACTCATACTTCTCAAAGCTCTCATCTCTACCGCATTTATTTTACTTATGTGATTCTTCTGCCATACCCAACTTTCACTACCATACATAAGTGTAGGCACCAACACTCCTGCATGCACAGCCAGTCTGGCCTTTTGAGACACCATCTGGCTATTCATAAAGGCATGCAGAGCACCATTTACCATATTCCCTGCATTTACTCTCCTTTCAATATCACTTTCCTCTTTTTAATATAAAAGACGGTTATCATAACCCTTACACTGCCTGGCCGCAATTTATTGGCCCCTGTAATTTGCCCGCGCTTTTTAACGTAAATACTCGTAACGTAAATAACGTAAAAATGTTTATTAGTACCGGATATATAACGTATGAGTCTTTTATATTATATATATATTAGTATATAACTATGTAATATATATATGTCGAAGTGCAAGAGTCTGTGGATCGCTGGTCCGTGTGTAATACGGCGTGGGGGCAGAGTCAATAAGTGGCAGTCCGGCCCGTCTCTCGGCAGTTCTCGAGTGGCGGTCGGCCGGAATGGTCGACTATTGAAACTGTCGCGTTCCTAGCTATTAGTGTTAATGAGTTTGTGTAAATTGATATCGGGAACATTAAGTGATTGAACATTATAATCCGAGTTAATTAATACAGTGTTTGATTGCACCAACAATACCCATGAACGCCCACAGAATAAGAAATTAAATAATTGGAACCACCTCATAACGATGTCGGCGGAGAACCCTACGCCCCTGTGCTTTATGCTTCTCGGTTCTCTCTTATTCTCCGACATATATATGTTTGTGTGTGTTTATATAATGTGGATATATGTAGTACGGCACAAAATAAATTGTAATAGATGTAGTATAAATATAATGTAGTAGATGTTAAATAGATATAAGTATGGTTTATGACTATAAAGAGGTAAACCAATCACTGTCACGGTAGTCATAGTCACGGCCGTGATATCACTTGCTAAAGGCTCCCGTTGAAAACCAGCGCTGTAGTGCACTACAGCATGATGCTGACACGGGAGACCTTGTTTGATCACGAAATAATTAGGTTAATTAAACGAACGAACGAACGTTAAGTTAATTGTATAGTAT
>JACTOM010000242.1:165306-192915 GCA_015832385.1 Elymnias hypermnestra | reverse complement strand
TTTTTTTTTTCTGGATTATGTTTTATGATTTTGCACTTACCCTATGAATATATAGTAAGCTTCTAAAATTCAAAGGTTGTCTGGAGGAGATCGCTCCAAGCGATGAGGCCGCCTTTGTACAGATGTTTATCTTATTTTTTGATTTTATCTTTTTAAATATTTTGTATCTTTTATTTTGCGTGCAATAAGTAATAAATAAATAAAAATAAATAAATACTTGTCACTTGCCCCGCCGAATGATAACCAAATGTTGTGATTTTTACGTTTGCTGATAGTTAAACTATACAATGTTACCTTTTGTTTATTAAATTAGAACACTGTTGTGGGGTCATGTTGCGCTAAACTTTGCGATAGTGAAAAAAGTCCGTCTTGTATTTATAGACTCATATCTTCAAACTTACCTCAACGGTTTGCATTGTTGCACACATCACTTATATATTTAAAAATACAAATAATCAATAATAAACACTCTCAGTTTATAAAATAGCACAAAAAACTTAACGACCTTCAACGAAACACGGGCACCGTCAGTAACGATCACTTTGTAACGTTTTTCTATTGTCTAGTGTTATCGGTTCGCATATTATGATACGACAGTTACCGAGAAGCGAAATAGATAATACACATTATGACTTAAAACAAGAGATGCTTATTTTTATGATTGCACGAGTCGAGGCAGAACAATCGTATCCTACGAGCAAATAATAATACTACAGGAAGTGTAGATATTATATTAATTTTACACGGGCAATCTAATTCAAATCGGCCTTGTCAACCAGTAGCTGACAGGGGCTGTCTAAGAGTTAGAAGAGAAATCAATGGATATTTAATTTTAAAGAGGAGACGATGGAAACGATATCAGATAAATAACCGCAGCTGTGACATTATATCCCGCACATGAATTTAGGATGTCAATTAAAACATCGACCTATGATTAATGATATGATGAATGAATATGATATGAATGATATGATTATTTTAAAAAATATGCCGCTACACAGACAACGAAACAATCGCAACATTCCAGTCAAAGTAACCTGAATGAATGTAACCTAACTTCTCGAAGTGGTGTTCCACAAGGTCTTGTGATTTAACATCTTTAGACTTTTATCTATGAGGTCATGTGAAAGATAAAATCCATGTCAATTCTCCAGAATAGATAAAAGACCTTAAAGATGGAATTCCTGAAGTAATCAATGACATACAAAAATAAAAGTGCGAATTGTGTATGAATAAATTCATGTGCACGATTTGGTGATGTTGGCTTTCGAATGCCTTTACAAAATCCATTGATTTCTCTTAAATTATACTTGTTTTATTTAAATTTTATTTGATTACGTCATACATCACCTTTATCTATTCTAAATGTGAATCACGTCATATTTATTCAAACCTATGAAGGATGTGTTGACCTCTGTCCTTTAAGTTAAGCCGTGTGGGGTTGTTTCTAATTAAAAAGGTAAATTGGCTTCATCTGCGTAATGGGTTTGCGTAACATCTGACTTCACATCCCTTTCACATTTATTAAATATGTGTAGCAATTTGTTATATTTTATTATAGACTTTTTTTTTTGACGCTGGGGTCGGGAGTGTGGGACTCGGCGAGGGGGAAGAACTCGCAATACCCACTAAAACCCAGCGGGACCGTCGTCAACCATGAGTGGGGAGCCAGAGGCTCGTTGATACATTCCTCTCTGACCCCTCGGTTGTAGTCGGCTCACAGATATTCTACAGGGAGAAGAGTTGCATGAACCTCCGCCTCCTGTTTCCTACTCCCCTTCGTCTGGGCCGAAGTGTCTCAGCGGCAATGACCCTCTCCCTTTATGAGCATTACATCTATAATATTAGCCAGTGAGAGGTTTGTGCCGATCAGCGACGTCATAATGAGTCGCTGAGAACCCCAGGCGGGACATTCTGCCACCGTGTGGTAAGCTGAATTTATCGAGGCACCTCACTCGTAACAGCTGGCCGACGGCTCACAGCCAACAGTTTGATACAGGTATTTACCGCAGCAACCATGACTGGTAAGCACCTGTACCAACCTGTGGGAGAGCGATCCGTGCTCTCTGCTACTATAGCCACGCCCGCCCCTGGGGACCCGAAATCCTCCTGCCACCTTTGGGTCAAAGCTCTGTCAGCTAGAACCCTGACCCTTCTGAGTTTTCGCAGCGCACGCAATAACAAAGTTTTTGTTTCACACCTCGCGTTACATTAATGCATTTTTATTAGGTATCCCTATTTTTTTAGGAAGTAATTGGCTATAGGCTAAGTCGACCGATTTTTACCTGCCCACCGTCGTGAGAGCGATGGCGGAGCGGGAGTAGTGTTGGAATGCGGTGGCTTCCTTTAGCGACGAGGTGATGACGCTGAAGGAGGCCACGACCGCCGCCTTCCCCTTAAGACTAGCCTCTGCGACGGCTGACCGTGAGGGCCGTCGTCCCGCTGCGTGAGGCCCCGTAGGTTGTCAGGCGGCGCGTCTTCGCGCTGCCCCATGGATAACTCAGTCCTTAGGATCATGGGGTCCCCTCACCGGGGAGTCACCGGCGGCGTGCTCAGTTTTACTTTTGAGTCAACCTGTCTTGTCGCCGTTTGTGACAGCGCATAGGATAGTCGGGTTATTTTTAGGAGTCCGGCATAACCGGGACGTCTCTGCGGCGTCCCGTTTATGCCATGATGGATTTTTCTCGTCATGAACAAAAAAAAGGTAGCGTTAGCATAGGAATCAGTTTCCAACCCGTTCTTTGAATATTTGACTGGGATTCATCCGGAGTTCCCGAGCTGAATGCGTCAGCCAATATCTGGCCTCCAGCGTACGGATGAAAGGGGTTCTGTTGGTTTTAGTGGGTATTTTGGTGAATCCAGCGAGTTGCACACTCAGGGATGGATGGTGGTTAACTCCATCTAACGTGCGTAAAAGCATTTCCCAGCCAAACCAGCGAAAGGGAGTGGGGGGCATTGGCTTTCTTGTGTGAGGCTATAATTTCTCTGAAATATGCACAGAGTGGGAGGACGCTGTAGAAGCTTCTCTTCTCCGGAGCAGAAAGGTTAGAGGTGAGAGGAGTAAATTTGCTCTTTTCCTACCTCCTTTATAATTTTTGCAGAGAGAATCTTCTGGAGTACCACAGTAGATTGCATCTAAACGATTCTTTCGTTCTCCATTAAGAAATGTAGATTGGGCAGAGATCGCTGGATTTAATGGGTAATCTGGCATGGCCAGCGAGTTCTACACTCTGGCATTTCTCTGCAAATTAAAAAGAAGTGGAATCCGAAAACACGGTGGAAGTTATGCCTAGATATCTGTTAGGAAGTCCTTACTGGTAAGATGATAATCACTCACAGCTAAAGCCATTCACTAGTCCAGATTCAATCAAATAAAAAAAATATTAAATTTTACTTGATACCGAATATTATTTGATATTGATTGATAATTAAAGGAAATTGCATGCAGCGGAGATGCGAATGTTGAGATGGATGTGTGGAGTGACAAAATTGGATAAGATTAAGAATGAGTATATTAGAGGAAGTGTGAAAGTAGCACCAGTGACCGAGAAGTTAAGGAGTGGAAGGTTAGCCTGGTATGGACATGTAATGAGAAGGGAGGATAGCCATGTATGTAAGAGGGTCCTAAATATGATGGTAAGCGGCAGGGCCGGGAGAGGGCGACCAAAAAAAGTGTGGATGAATTGTGTGAAAGAGGATATGTGTATTAAGGGTGTGAATGTAGAAATGACAGCGGGTAGAGTGAAGTGGCGAAAGGAAACATGCTGTGTCGACCCCACCTAGTGGGATAAGGGCAAGAAAACAAACAAACAAACCATTGTTTACTGAATTATGATTTTAGAGATCAGAATTTCTTGCTGTAAACCCTAAAATTTATCAGTTGTTTAAAATTTATTTTCCTTTAGAAATTTAGTCTTCAAAATTTTGGACACATTGCATGTTATAGTAAATCTGTACACTTAATAATAGGTTAGATTCATTCGCATTTTAAAGTAACAAATGGTTTTAAAGAAATGGACCCAATACTACTAGGAAAATAAAATTCTTGTCCTTTTTACTCATCCTGTCGCAATTAAAAACGGCAAAATCCTCTTCAACGTAATTAGGCTTCCGTTAATGGTGCGTTTAATGACTCTATACAAGGATGTTGTTTACAGTTTGTTACTGCTTCGTAATAAAGACTTCAGCTTCAATTTCACCCTGCAGAAGACAGTTTACAGTGTGATAACCCTCAAGCACGGGAAACTGAAAAGTAACATAAAAGTATTATTAATACAATTTACTTTATTATCATATTAAAATATAGTATAACTTGCAATTATATTTTTAAATAATACACAACCTTTCACTAAGCAATTACGCTGCCGATGTAACATCTGAAAGAGTAAGCATATTTAATAACATTTATGCTTTTATATTTAAAAAAAAAAACAATATTGAGTTTTCTATTAAGATTTTCTCAATATTTGCCCGAAGTTGGGAAGTTTGCGGTGTGATCCACCCCCGTGCCTCGGAGAGCACGTAAGCCGTCGGTCCTGCGCCTAATATATCTCCGGTCGTATCGGATTCCCGTCACATCGGACTATGATAGTGAAGGAATAGAGAGTACACTTGTTGTGTACTATGCCTGCCAATCCGCAGTGGAGCAGCGTGGTGGGTCTATGCTCTAAAAGCCTTCGCTCCTTGGAGTGAGGAGGCCTGTGCCCAGCAGTAGGACGTTAATGGGCTGCTACTTACTTACTTACTTTTATGCTTTTATGTAGCGCAGTAGCAGTCTCAAGCGTGTCAGACACGTTTGTATTTTGAGCCTAGATAGGAAGTAATAATAAGCTAATGCCGATGTAGTCCTAGGTGATTGTGTCAGGAACCACTCCAGTCTGACGTGCGTCAGACGTTATTGTATTTAGAGGCCGGGCAATCCTATAACATTGTGCCAGGGGCCGCTAGGATCTGACGCACATTAGACACGACTGTATTTAGCGCTATTACTCTAATAGTACGCTAATGCCGGTGCAGTCATATGAAACTGCGCCAGAAGCAATTACAGTCTGAAGTGCGGCAAACTCCATTTTATTTAGACCCCTGCACTCGGACCTATGAGAAGTCCAGGTTGGATCGGTCCCTTAGACGGCGGGAGGAGAATTTGTAGGGGAGAATTCCGAAATGGGGTCGAAGAGATATGAATCGGCACCTACTTCGTATCCCGTCCGTGGCAGGGCAGCGTTTGTGCTAAGTCGCCTCTATCCCATGATCTGCAAGAAGAGTAAATTGTCACTGCGCCACAAGGTGACACTCTACAAAACTTGCATCCGCCCCATATTCTCCTATGCGAGCGTAGTGTTCGCTCACGTTCCTGCACGCCGGCTGGTTCGACTCCAGACGCTGCAGAACAAATTCATGCGCATAGCCACGGACGCCCGCTGGTTCATGCGCAACGTCGATCTCCACAGAGATCTCGGCCTCGCAACGGTCAACAATCATTTCAAAACGCTCTCCGTAGATTATTTCAAGAGAGCCGTCAGTCACCCCAACCCTCTCATCAGGAATGCCGCCTCTTATGGGATTAGGCTAAACATCCCGCCTAGGAAGAGGCGGCCCAAACACGTCCTTGACGACCCAGACGACCAGATTACGATTGACAATGCCCCGTACACGAACACACACACACAGCGTCTTCGCCGGCGAAGACGAGGCCCCCGCTATCTGACGCACCCCGGCCGCGGCTCCCAGTCGCGGACCCATGGGCGTCAAGATTAAGCACCTGTCCGATTCTTGTCTTTTTCAGCAGCAGTAAACGTTGCTCTAAGCCTAGGTCCGAGCCTCGCAGGAGGCGCCCTTAGCAACGTTTTCCCCCGACGCAGCAGGGCCCTTATACGGGCCTACCCCTCGGCAGAGCTTCTGCGCTCGCCATCCCTCTCGGTTACGCTGTAAAAGCCAGTAGGGCTAACAGCAACTACACACTTCGAAAAAAAAAAAAAAAACTACTTCGTATCCCGTTCGCCGGTCTCCTTGTGCAGCGACGACCCTGGCAGTCGTCTGGGTACGTGGAGGTGTGTTTATGAATCGTGTAGGCCATACATATACATAGTATACAGCTATGTGTATGTATGACCTGCAAGGCGACGCGGAGAGCTGCTATCGGCGACGCCGGTCCTCCGTTATCCACTCCAAAGCGGTCCTGTACACCACCAGGCACAGAAATGTTCAAGACTAATGCGCACGTGGGCTGGAATAACCTGTGGCCGCGTGGACCCGCCAAACATTAGCTAATTCGAGAAAGTGGCCCCCTTTCTCGAATTAGCTACGCTGTTGGGTCCACAAAACCAATAAACCGCGTGAAAACTGCACTTTTCACCAAAAACCCTTTTCGCCCCGTCGACGCCTCAGCCAGAGTCACAGACTAACAATACAACAACAACCACCTGCATGAGTTATGAAACGGAGCAGGACGCGCCTTCTAACGCGTGCAGACGCGCCGTTACCCGATAGTTAGCGAGTTAGTACTTTGGAAAGCTTACAGATGGCGCGAACAGACGGTATAGAACGCTAATAGTTGTGTTGTTATAACAGATATATATATACACAGACACAGTTGTTTTTGTACCACTAGATCACACTCGATAGTACAGTAAAGTCTTTGATTAGTGCGTGTTGCCAGTGCTTACCTACGGATCGGAAACGTGGTCGTTGACTATGGGCCTTATTCGAAAGCTCAGAGTTACTCAGCGTGCGATGGAGAGGGTAATGCTCGGAGTTTCTCTACGCGATCAAATCAGAAATGAGAAGATCCGTAGCAGAACCAAAGTCACCGACATAGCCCTACGAATCGCGAATCTGAAGTGGCAATGGGCGGGGCACATAGTCCGACGAACCGTGGACGTTGGGGTCGGAAAGTGCTGGAATGGCGACCCGCGCTGGACGACGCACTGAAGAAACGCCCCACAAGGTGGACCGACGATATAAGGAAGATTACCGGTAGCCGCTGGAGCCAGGCGGCACAAGATCGGGCCTTGTGAGCATCATCTCGTGAGACCTATGTCCAGCAGTGGACGTCCATCGGTTGAAGCGACGACGACGACGACGAAAGACAAGCATAGATAAAACAAAATATACAGACATAAAGACGTAGAACGATTCGCAGGAATATAAAAAGGAGACTGATAAAAATGCTTATTGCACTATTCTGTAACTACTAAAGATACGCTCAGTATAAGAAGTAAAGACCCTTATTGTATAACTATTGCCTACTATAATAACTTTTGTCTTTGATAAAGTAATTCAAAAGTTTTTGTTAACGAAATAAAATCGTTATGATCACCTGTCGTGTCCTTAAGGGTGTTTCACAAGGATCTATTCTTGGACCAATCTTGTTTTCCTTATATAAAACTGATCCCTCTCACGCTAAAAATATTCTAATAATTATAATATTTTGTAAAAATACAAAGATAGAGCGTAAGTTTTTCAAATTTAAAAATTAAGGTTTAACAGATAAGTTCACACAAAGGTTTTTAAACATTTAATAATTTAACTGTTCCATTCGGTATCTCCCACTTAGTAAAATGTCTGAGATGAAGAAAAATCTGGTAAATATTTTTAATATCTCATTAAAAATGCGTATGCTCAACCCGACAAATGATTTCTGAACCTACTTCACTCTAAAATATGGGATTACAAGTTTGTTTTTATTTCTAGAATTAAAATTGTGTATTTTACTTTTTTTGCTGTATAAGTGAATATTATCATATATAAGATAAATAAGATATTATCTTTATATATAAAAGAGATATCCAGGTATCTATTGACTCATCACGATATCTCTGGGACAATAAGGCATAGAGACTTTTTTTTTGTCGCTGGGAAATGCAATTTACGCACTAACCCTGACTGATGACCAGTCAGGAGTGTGAGACTGGGCGATGGAAAGTTTCGCAATACCCACTAAAACCCAGCGGAACCCTCGTCATCCATTAGTGAGGCACCAGGTGTTCAGCTTTCGCATTCTGCCCTGGTGCCCGGATGAGTTTGACGGAGGATTCATGGAAGCGGGAGAAGATGCGCAAACATGCGCCGCCTTATATTCTGCCTCCTTCGGCGGTGAGGGGGTGCATCCACTGCATTCTCCCTCTCTCTCTCGTGGGCTACCTTCAGCGAGACTACTGTCTCGCAAAAGAAGGCCACTGCCGTCCACCCTCTGTCGCTAGAGAGCATCGCGCCTACAAGGCTTCCCAACGAGAGGTCGCCGCCGATCAACGCCACCAGGAGGTCACACTGAGGTCTCCAGGCCGCACAATCTGCCACAGTGTGATGCGCTGAATCAAGGCATAGAGAAATTTGGTAAGAAGATTCCTTTTGCAGAGTAGAGGTCAGCCAAGGACGGATTTTACGAAATTTCACTCGCAAGGAGCATTGCAGGGGTATTAAGTGAGATCGCGATTCTTTATTTGCCACCGCCTCATGAACACGACCATCTCTGAGGTAAGTTGTTGCAATCATAGTGTAAGGAACAATACTTACTAATAAGTATAATATGTATAAATGAAGTTTGGTAGACAGATAATCTAGAGCCTGAAAACGGACTATAACCTCTTTGCAGTAATACACAGCAAATATCTCATTCATGTATTGATACGGATGTTTCTTATTTGTCAAAGAATTTACCTATATTACTAAAAATGCTAGAAAAGCACTTGACCATATCGAAGTTACGGTAGGCAACTCAAATATCTGGTTAGCTAATAGAGGATTCTGCCGAGTATCGTTCATTTGCTCCTAAGAATTGAAGAGTTCCGTCACTTTGTCATGGACTCCATCACCAGAACCTAACCAAACTATCATCGAAATCGGTTGGCGTGATCTTGAGTTATTCGTCCATTTGTCGCACACATGTTTATGCAAATTTAAGACTTATCCGGTTTTCTCATGGATGCCATTATCAGAACTGGTTTTATAAAAATGGGACCCTATAACGAGCAAGATCAGTCCACCCAGTCGGAAGATATGAGGTAACAAACATAAAAAAAATACCTCCTCCTTTTTTGAAGTCGGTTACAAAAAGATTCCTAACGAGTTTACCATCGGTTCAGAACTGTAACTGGTAGGAATCAATATTAAAAATGTGGATATATTGTATAGAATGTGTGGGTGGTGTGTGCGCTGCTTAACTTGGTCTCATTAAAATAGAAACGTTCACGTCACACAATATTCTACATTCGCGACGTAACAACCTCCTTATCTGCATCAGAGCTCACTTTTAGATTGCTTGTTCACCCCTTAAGGGCGTGACATTTAACACTTATATATATTTATGTTTAAATATGTCTATACTGCCTCATTGGTCTAGTGGTTAGCATGTTCGACTACAGACATGAGGTCCTGGGTTCGAGTCCCGGGTCGGGCCAATTCAAAAACCAATATTGAGTTTTCTATTAAGATTTTCTCAATATTCCTGAAGTTGGGAAGTTGGCGGTGTGATCCATCCCCGTGCCTCGGAGAACACGTTAAGCCGTCGGTCCTGCGCCTGATCTCTCTCCGGTCGTGTCGGATTCCCGTCACACCGGGCTATGAGAGTGAAGGAATAGAGAGTGCACTTGTGTACTATGCCTGCCAATCCGCAATGGAGCAGCGTGGTGGGTCTATGCTCTAAAAACCCTCGCTCCCCGGAGTGAGGAGGCCTGTGCCCAGCAGTGGGACATTAATGGGCTGCTACTTACTTTACTTACTTATATCTAGTATCAATTTAGTTACCCTGCTTTAAGGTATTTACTTTTTAAATTATTTATGTGTTGTCATTACGATAACAAGCATTTTCTTAATAGAGAAATAAACTATCGCAGTTCCTTTATACCGACTTCGAAAAAAGGAGGAGGTTATCAATTCGTCTGTATATTTTTTTGTGTTTGTTACCTCATATCTCCCGACTGGGTGGACCGACCTTGATGATTTTTTTTAAATGAAAGGTTGTACTCGTTATAGAGTCCAATTTTTTTTAAATCCAGTTCTGATGATGGCATCCATGAGAAAACCCGGATAAGTGTTAAATTTGCATTAAAGGATATACTTCAAGGGTTGTTTTGTGATTGTTTAGTTAGGTTCTGATGATGGATTCCACGACAAAGTGACGAAACTCTTCAATTCTTAGGAGCAAATGAACGATACTCGACAGAATCTTCTATAGGCTATCCAGATATTTGAGTTGCCTACCGTAACTTCGGTATGGTCAAGTGCTAGTCGTAGTTAAATATGAAGATCAATGGATCTCCTCAACGGCTTACAGTAAGGGTGCGGTTTAAGGCAGAAAATATAAGTGTCTGTAATCAAATAGCAATGAGCTTACGTTTGTTGCTGCATTGCAACACGTTTACTTCAGATTCACTAAAAATAAAAAAAAATAGAGATTTTCCAAAAAAAAGAACCGCCTTCAAAACAAACTTACAAATACAGTAATTTGCTCTTAAAAGTAAAAAATAATTGCGTATTCTTTCATAGTGTTCTTCGTATTTTTATATTTGGAGTCGGTGTCAGCCAAGGTACCTACATATACGAGCGATACGAATATAAGAATACGAAAAACTAAAAAAGAATACGAGTAAGAGATTTTTTTCCTTTCCTTGTAAAGACCACTTCATAAATTCAGAATATTTTCAATAATATTAATAAATAATCACGTACCAGCAATTTTATGATTTGATAACTCTTAAAGCTGAAATACTTACGTCAAATTGTTCTCCTGACTCCGATTGTATCACCATTGCGATGGAAAATATAATAGAAACTGCACCTGTATTTACCCAACCAATTGTACGGTTGAATCCTTCGACATTTCAACGTCCTGAATAGCTAGTAGATTAATTACCAAAAGACTTGACAAATCAAAAGAACTTTTTCGAAACAATCTCTCTTAAAAGCTTTCCTTATATAATTCTAGATTTAGCGTACAGAACTGAAATACAATCAAACTAATAAAAATATAAGTTAATCACAATAAAAATATAATTAATTTACAAACTCAAATTGAAACAAAATCACAGACTATCATAAAGAAGATCAAACCACTTCGTAGCCACAAACCATGTCGAGTGCCGCCAGCAGAATGCCCCCAGCGCCTTTTTTTTCGACGTGTGTAGTTGCTGTTAGACCTACTGGCTTTATCAGCGTAACCGAGAGGGGTGGGCCCGTAGAAGGGCCCTGCTGCGTCGTGGGGGAAACGTTGCTCTAAGGGCGCCTCCTGCGAGGCTCGGACCTAGGCTTAAAGCAACGTTTGCTGCTTCTGAAAAGAACAATCGGACAGGTGCTTAGTCTTTACAGCAGTACTGAATTTTTGTGTCTATACAATTTGGTCGGGTTGTGACTATTCAATCGATTTTGAACTTTGTCCAGCGGTAATAAAGTGCAAATTGACTCTTTGACGCTAAGAACACACCTACATTGCTTAGATATCAGGGAGTACTTGTAATTTAATATGAACTTTATTGATTAGCAATAAAAGTCAAGTTTACTCTACATTTTAGAACACGTTTGTAACAGAAAAGGGCGGTTTTAAGAGTTTTCTCCTGCAATTAATCAAACTTTTCTCGAGAAAAGTTCGATTAATTGCAGGAGAAAACCTTAAAACAGCCCTTTTCTGTTTCCCATACAAACGTGTTTTAAAATGTAGAGTAAATTTGTCTTTTATTGCTAATCAATAAAGTTCATATTAAATTACAAGTACTCACTGATGTCTAAGCAATGTACGTGTGTCCTAACGTCAACCAAATACTCCCTGATATCTAAGCAATGTAGGTGTGTCCTAAAGTCAACCAACCCGACCAAATTGTATAGACACAAAAATTCAGTACTGCTGTAATTTCATTTCGAAAATCATTCGTAAAACGGAAATCTGCCAAATTCCAAATCTTTTTGTTAGAACGAAGTCTGTCGGGTCTGCTAGTTCTATATATCGGGACGGCCAAATAAAATAACAAACAATTTCTATGACGTATTTTGTTATAATATTCGTTATTTATTAACAATCATTCATATTCAATAAGAAAACTCGTGTTGGCGCTAATTGATCCAACATCCTTTTTAGCCATTTAAAATAAGTCAAGGCATCATTTTAATAACTTGTAACATTACACATTCATATCTGGAATATCTATTCACAGTTGACAATCTTTTATAGCAAAATAAGCATAACAATACAGAGACTTTTACTATAGTCAATCTACCATTTTAAATAACAATATAATATAACACTGATACTTCCGCAATAGGCAATATACAATTTTAAATAATAATATAATCCTAACATATAATTATTAGCTTGTTCGACTACAGACATGAGGTCCTGGGTTCGAGTCCCGGGTCGGGCCAATTCAAAAATCAATATTGAGTTTTCTATTAAGATTTTCTCAATATTTGCCCGAAGTTGGGAAGTTGGCGGTGTGATCCACCCCCGTGCCTCGGAGAGCACGTTAAGCCGTCGGTCCTGCGCCTGATCTCTCTCCGGTCGTGTCGGATTCCCGTCACATCGGACTATGAGAGTGAAGGAATAGAGAGTGCACTTGTGTACTATGCCTGCCAATCCGCAGTGGAGCAGCGTGGTGGGTCTATGCTCTAAAAACCCTCGCTCCTCGGAGTGAGGAGGCCTGTGCCCAGCAGTGGGACGTTAATGGGCTACTACTAACTATATAATATATTTATTGTAGACTATTAGGCTAAACTAATGCATAACTACTCACAGATAAGTACTTTATGTAATGCATAACAAAGATTTTTCTTTACCGTACCTTAAGAAGTTTTACTTCCATACGTGTATTTTATTATTATTATTTTTCGTTTCTTGCTAGAAGGCTTTAAACGGTACCAATAAGCATAGATTATGTCGTTAACATCACGAAAATTGAAGACGATTTATTGACTTTTAATATACCATCATTAGTCGTACATTGTAATTTGACAATTAAATAAAGCATTTTTCGATTTAATACAGGAAAATAGTTAAAATTGGAACAAATTTCAAGACATTACTGCGAGTATCCTAGTCCTTTGTGGCAGGACAGGTGTGGGTAACTCGATGCGATTATGAAGGGAATAGGGTGTCATTTCGTTACACGTTATTGCGTTAGCGAGTCAAAGGTGTTACCAAAAGAATACCAAAAACAACATAATCGTCTTATTTTCCTCAATTCATATTATCGCACTGGTATAAAATGTCGAAATCCTTTGATAAAAACTTAAATTACTAAGAAACACAAGTTTTTCTTTGCAAACAACAATTCTTTATACAACGTTGTTTTTGGAACAACATTTTCCAAATTTATGGCAGTGATAGCCCAAAGACAACTTTGCCCGTAGACAAGTCACTTTCGAAGATTGCTTACGCTCAGTAAATGTATGGAAATGAAGTTTCATTTCGAAACTTAAAATACGAAACGAAAAAATGAAACGTCATGCCCATACATTCCTAAGCGTTAGCAACCTTCGAAAGTGACGTTATCTAAGAGCCCTTATCGGATCACTTCTTCGGATCGGATCGGATTCTTTATATAGTTCTACATGCAATGACCTATCAATTTTATAATCTAATCAAATATCAAATTTTAGCAAATAACGTCCAAACTTTTGTTAAAATTCGACTCCTTTTTTTTTTTAAACACCACCATTTGTCAATTTTTTTTATTTTACAGACAATATCTTGAAGCAGAAGAAGACCTTTTTTGCATTGTTTATAACTTAAAAAATATTTGATTTTTATTTTCAAAAATTTCGCTGTATATTCTAAAGACACGAATAAATGTATACGAACAATTAATAAAGTAGTTTTTCTAATGAAGATTTCAAAAAATCACGTTTTTTACACCGTCACACTAGACATGCCCCTTAATGAAATCGGGAATTGACCCCACTGCTCTTCATAATTTAGATAATTTCCATTAAACATTTGGATGGACAGTAGAAATGCTCAATTGTAGAAGATAAAAAGGCCAATGTTCAAAGTTCAATCAAGTTACTACTTGATGAAACATCAGACCTATCCCACCCAATTTCTTCACATTGAGACCAAGTGTAGATAATCCATTCGCACACCAATTTTCCTATTCCAAGCGTCTTGTTATAAAAATAGTCGTCGTCGCTGCAACCGATGGACGTCCACTGCTGGACATAGGTCTCACGAAATCTTGTGCCGCCTGGCTCCAGCGGCTATCGGCGATCCTCCTTATATCGTCGGTCCACCTTGTGGGGAGCCTTCCTACACTGCGTCGTCCGGTGCGGGGTCGCCATTCCAGCACCTTTCGGCCCCAACGTTCATCGGTTCGTCGGACTATGTGCTCCGCTCATTTCCACTTCAGGTTCGCGATTCGTAGGGCTATGTCGGTAACTTTGGTTCTGCTACGGATTTCCTCATTTCTGATTTGATTGCGTAGAGAAACTCCGAGCATAGCCCTCTCCATCGCACGCTGAGTAACTCTGAGCTTCCGAATGAAGCCCATAGTCAGCGACCACGTTTCCTATCCGTAGGTAAGCACTGGCAACACGCACTGTTCGAAAACTTTAGTCTTCAGTCCGGAAAAAAGTCTTCCGGAACTTCCCGAACGCAGCCCAAACGAGTTGGATTCGGCGGTTGACCTCTTTCTCGATATTGGACCTACCTAGCTGGACTATGTGTCCCAGGTCTATACTCGTCAACAATTTCGAGTGTCGAGATCTCAACGATGACTGTGTGGAGCGGAACATGGATATTAAACATAACTTTGCTCTTATCCATGTTCATTTTTAAGCCCACTTGTCGAGAAGCTCTGTTGTAAAATATTGCTGTATAAAAATTTAAATTTTCTATTCAATCATTATGAAAAATAAATAAATGTCTTAATAATTTGGTGCTCAAATAAAAGAAATTGTATTCGCAGTATAATTATAGACGATAGAATATCCTATCGATGTCCTATTGTTAGGCACAGGCCTCCTCAGATTGAGAGTTATTAGAGAATAGACCCACCATGGAATTCCACTTCGAGTTGGTAAGCTACGTATACACCAGAATGACTCAGGATATTTAAGGATATTTAGAATTAACAATCAAGTACTAAAGATGCTTTTTATAAAGAGAAACTTATTAGGCCTGTCCAGGATTTGAAACTGCGACTAGGCCTTCATAGGTCTGAGGATCATAATACAGTAGAACTTCATTTAGGTGAACCTCAAATGCTTTACAGCGGTTCATCATTTAAAAATTGATTTATTCACTTATAAATGTTACTACGTTAACACATATGTCAATTTTTAAAATATATGTACTGTTTTTATGTAAATATGCGTTGTTTATGATGTCGTCCCAAAAATCCCACGTTTTGGCTGTCCAAACTTTTGATTATTCAAACTAGTCTTAGCCCCAATTGGTTCGATTAATCGACGTTCTACTGTATAACCAAAATGATTACCTCTATATTCATTTGTACCCGTAAAAGGAGTATTTGTACGCAGAAAGTCATAGATTCACAATAGCATTGTACCGAGTTCTCTTTGAAGGATAACACACGAAATAACTTTTTAATTAAAGCACTCGAACTCCACTAATGAAGGTAGGAACAATTGCAACTTGGAACGTTTCAATTCTGTTTTAAAATTGGACCGGAAGCGGAAACGGCAGTTGGCAGCGGCAAGATGGCGGCACGCAGGCATACTTTAATGAGCCACATTGTCGTGTGTGCCAAAATTTTACTGTTTATTGCAACGATATAGCTTCAGTTATTACTCTAAAGATTATTATTTAACTTATTTCAGCTTTTGGGTTGAAATATTGGTCAATTAACTGCACATGAAATTTTCATGACCAAATCGCACTTTTGCGGCTTTAAACATACATAACATCACGCCTCATTCCCATAGGGGTAGGCAGAGACTATGTCCTTCCACTTGCCACGATCCTTGTATATCTCCTTCGCTTCTTTCATTCTCATTAAACCTTACAAACAAATTCTTCAGTATAGAATACTCTTGACCTGGCCTTTATTTAAAATGTCCTGAATCTGGTCCAGGAACGTTCGTCTTGGTCTTCCCCTTCCAACTTTCCCATTGGATATTGACTCATAAATCCTTTTCGTCAGTCAGTCCCCTTTCATTCATCTTCTCTACGTGGCCAAATTATCTCAGCATATTGCGACTTTATGTTCTCAAAACCTTTACGAAATCTATTTTTATAGTTTTGACATATACCTTATTCGTCCCATGGACCCAAAAAAAAATAGTCTAAAGGATGTCACAAAATCTCGGGGGCCAATTGTATTCACCTCTTCGAAAAATACCACGTCCAGGAAAATATTCATGCAAAATTTGCTATAATTTCGTTGTTTGTGTGGCGTAAATAAATGTCATCTACATCACTTTCAATACATACATACATACATACATAGCATCACGCCTCATTCCCATAGGGGTAGGCAACGACAACATCCTTCCACTTGCCACGATCCTTGCATATCTCCTTCACTTCTTCATTCTCATTAAACCTTTTAAATAAGTTCGTCGGTTTAGAGTACTCTTGCCCTTATTTAAAATGTGGTCCAGGAACGTTCGCCTTGGTCTTCCCCTTCCAACTTTCGCATTCACTCTTGACTCATAAATCCTTTTTTGTCAGTCTCCTTTCATTCATTCTCTCTACGTGCTCAAACCATCTAAGCATACCTTTCTCAATTTTAGTCACTGCGTCTTCTTTTATACCACAACGTTCTCTTATCACACTATTTCTTACTCTGTCCCTCAGTTTTAATTCACTCATACTTCTCATCGCTCTCATCTCTACCCCATTTATTTTACTTTTGTGATTCTTTTGCCATACACAACTTTCACTGCCATGCATAAGTTTTGGCACCAACACTCCTGCAAGCATAGCCAGTCTCGTCAGTCTCTTTCAATTCCGACCATAAAAATGATTAATCACAGTTCGATAGCGCTAACATTCTTACATGTAACATCGCGGGGAACACCTAGTGATAAATAAATGAGCCTAAGGGAATAAAACAAAGAAAAAGTAAAGTCTACTTTCTGTCCGCAACTTATGGAAATTACCCGACGGAATGAGTCCGCCCGTCCGCCCTGCAAACAAGCGAGAAGCCCCAAAGAGACCAATTGATTCCCGAAATCAGGAACATCTACCAACATACCTACTAATATAAACAAGGGCTGTCACGGCACTGAATTAAATGACAGACAATTCACAAGGTACCAAGTTAAATAAAAGCAAAAATACCAGCAATTTTGAAGATATGATGATATTTGCGCCAAATTAAATTACACTAAAAAGTTCTATTCAAATGATATTATTACGTGTAATACTTATCCAAGGTACAATATCCCTGAAGTTTTATCCGCAAGTTAATACTTAACTGTAACCTCACCTGATGATAGGTGGACTGTTTAAGATGGAATCTCGCTAAGATGTAATTTAGCTGTTATGGTTTCAACACCATATCGTACTGATGATGATACGCAATTATTACTTTGTTTCTAACCGGTCATGGCTGTCTCAGAAAATACCTGCACCTAATCGTTGGTTGTGAGCCGTCGGCTACCTGCCACGAGTGTGGTTCTCCTGTAGACACAGCACACCACACAGTCGTCGATTTTCCAGCTTGGAGATCTCAACGTCATTTTCTGATGTCGCCGATCAGACGAACCTCTCGCTGGCAAGTATTTTTGGTACAATGCTTGCCAGCGAGCGCACCTGGAATCCTATTGCTACTTCTGCGACTCTGTCATTTCGTTGAAGAAGGCACGGCAAAGAGATAAGGCGAATACAGTCTAGGCACAGTACCCCCGGAGTAGGAAACAGGAGACGGAGGTTTATCCAACTCTACCCCCTGTAGTACACTTTTGAGGCGGCTGCAATCGGAGGGGCCAGGGTGGAATGCCACAACGAACCTCTGGTCCGTCCATTCAAAAATGACGAGGGCTCCGCTGGGTTTTAGTGGGTTATACTACCGACGAGTCCCACACTCAAATCCAAGAACTCTGTTATCAAAGCGAGCCATTCGCAGCAGCGCCAGCAAGACCGTCAAATGATTATAGTACTCAAATTATCATTGAAATATATGAGACATTATGATCTAATAGATAATACACGTGGTTGCTTGTTAAATTCAAAGCTTAGGCAGACACCATTAAGTCCTCTTTGAAAGAAAACTTAGTTGCCAAATAGTTCTTTACAAATTCGGCGAAAGAACAACAGATTTCTGCTTAATAAATTTAGCGTGAATTTGAACCGGTTTTATATCTGTTGAGAACGGACAAAGCGAGAAAAATTTAAAAGAGCTCATTGATGCTAATTTAGAAAAGAACATTTTGACCAGCCCTATATAACGTCCATGATCACACACTGGAAGGAGTGCGGTGAATGACGCGCGTGTAATTAATAACTTTAGTAGCCGTGTTTGATGAATAAACGATCACGATTCGTTTGGCTTAATTTATTTATTGATTCTGCATCAATACACGTTGATTTGCTCAGCGGTTAATTAATCTTAGCCATACGAAAGGACTGTGTTTATTCATACATCTCTTTTATGTTGAATTTCACTCACATGAGCTTTTTTATTACTTATTAGGTTTTATATTGACTGCAATATCACCTTTTTTTATAACTACAACCACATTTTCGACAACCTGAGGTGGAACTGTTAGAGTTGCACTTGCGCCTTCTTCCAGATTGAAGCCAACTAAGCTTGCCGACTAAACTAAATTCATGGAGGAGTTACCTCCGTCGAAAGAGAGGGTCATCTGTTGCTCCTTCCTTAGAAAACACTACAACTTTATGGTTAAGGAAGTTTTGTTCCTTCTTTCACTTGATTGTCTTTGTCAGAGATGTGAAAGCCTCGAAGACGTAGTCAACTGCACTCCATCAGTTCTCACAGATAAGCTTTGCGCCTACTACACTTGATAATGAGAGATCCTTGCAGAACACTGTTACAAGGATCTGTCGCTGTGGCCCCGTACCTGGACATTCTGCCACAATGTAGTCCACCGTATTAACAACTATGACTGCAACCCACCTGATGGTAAGCGATGCTATAATCCAAGATGGAAATGCGTTAAATAGATAATAGCTAATTTACATCTCATGGTTTCCACAGCATTGTAACGGAGCCCAAACTTTGACAATTTCTACTCAAAAGGGTATCAATTTGGACAATAGTCCGTAAACATAGGATTCGTCTAAATAAAGCAGGAGACAAAGTCACAAGCAGTAATTAGTTAAATGTATTAGGAAAGCCCGAGTGTTTCGCAGAAGGAATCCAATATACGTTATAGAAGTTTAAGTACAAATATTTGCGGATATTTCCCACATACCTAAAACACTAGACGCTGACCCTCGGTTAGATAGCTATAGGTAGGCTTGCGGTTAATATTGCTATGGTTATAAACATGGCGTAAAACTTATAACAAAATATCGAAAATTGAACTCTAACTCCAAAGAACTAAAGTTGATCTTCAAATATATATATTTTGAACTTAAAAGGCATTATATTAAAGTTGCTGTTCGAAAACATATCACTTTGGATAAATAATCTTACAGTCGAAAATCAAGTTAAAGACGTAACAACATCCACAATAAGCGATATTTTCTTTTGTCAGAAACCCATGTTCAAATTGATGACAATGAGGCTTTGATACCATGAAGTGACAATTAATTATTGGTAGATTTCTTCTTCTTCTTTATGTGCCTCTCCGACTAACGAAGGTTGGCAGTAAGTTCTCCATATTTAACTTTATCCCTCGCGAGGCTGAATAGTTAAGCGGCACTCGCGATCCCGGTCCACTCCCTGATGTTGCGCAACCAGGACTTCCTTTTGTGGCCAATACGTCTCTTGCCAGTCACTTTGCCCATCCTTATTAGTTGTAAGAGTCCGTACCTGTCATGTCTCAGAACATGCCCCAGATACGCAACCTTTTTGATGATCTTCCAACGTTCCCCCTGATCCATTCCATTCGTCACAAGACCTCTTCGTTGGAAACTTTATGGGTCCAGCTGATTTTGAGCATTGGTAGATTTCAAGGTATTTAATTTTCAATCGGTTCGATAATTAGCAGATGTGTCTAATCATATCATTAGCATACGTTTATATGTTGGGGTGATTGTCCACCAGAAACGATTTAGCTGAAATTTGATATTGCTTATGATCTCGGTTAATGAACAGGATACTCCATATCCCAGCAAATAATTAGGGGATCTTTCCCACTATAAGGGATGGGTTAAGACTTCATTTTTCAGGCATGGGTCCTCAGGCATCAATGATAGTCTGTAATTATGGAGACAAAAATAAAGTACGCGACTCATTCACGTCTCATTGTTGAAAATAGGTCTCCTCACTCATAGGAGAGGTGGTTTGTAGAGCATACACCGTAATAGGCTACAAATAAGCCAGGAATGCTCCTGAGATATGTATGAAGATGGATTGGAAATAACAATCAAGCACGTCAGTTTCTTTTTATTGAGAGAAACTTAGTGGTACTCAGGATTTGAACCTGCGCCTTCTATGAAAGAGAATACACTATCCAGGTTAATCTAGTATATCATCGGGTCAGGGTGGCGCTGTTGCCATTTTTGTCATTGCTTTTATCATCTAAATCGGAAGGTTAACAATAAATGCAAAAGAGGCAGTAGATGTCCAGTTGACGGATGAACACTTCCAGGTTAGCCGTGTTGATGTCACGATGGAAGGTGTTTTATTTGAGGTATCTAAAGGCTCCTTTTATCAGGCATAAGCAATTATTCTGCTGGATATACAGCTGCTACCTCTGTTACCATGAGCAGAAGGAATACCAAAAGAATATTGCGTTGACGTTGCATGTTTGGATGTTTGTCAAGCAAAACCTATTTGGCTGAAACTTGGTATATAGATAGTTTATGGCATAGATTTACATATCTCAGAAAATAACCAGGCTTAACAATTGCAATTCATATTTACGACGCTGGAGCAGCCATTCTGGGACCATTAATAAACATGGCTAGCTATCTCTCTGGTTTTTATTAAATTTCGACGCAGGTGAATTCGCAGGACAAATGCTTGTTTTATACAAAGGTCATATAAATTTTACTGTTATCCTGGTAACACTTGATAGGCGTAAATCTACATATTTTTACATTTTGTTTAGATACTTTTATAGTGATGAGGATTTATAAGCCTTTTTATATATACCCAAGGGTTTAACGAACTCTCTATCCTCATATAAACAGCCTCTGTAAACAAATCATGTTAGACCTAATTTGGTCCTTTGCGGCTGTAAAAACAGTCATTTATCATTTCGTTAGGTTTCACATCGAAGTATTACTGCGAAGGTCTTATAATCTATATATATAAAAGCAACTCTGTTTTTCTTTGTTATCGATAAACTTGAAAAATACTGGACCGATTGGCATAAGACCATGACCATTCGACGCGGAATTAATTGAAGAAGGTTTTAAGCTATTCATTTTTTGAATTCCAACAACCCTTTACCATGGTTTTTCAAATTTATGTGGACAGTCATATGGTCTGGTACGAAAACTCAAGCGCACAAAGACCGGCAAAATGCCTAACGTCACTTCAATGCTTATAAACGCGTTTCCACAAACCCTCCCACGCATTCACCCACGCACTCCCACACATCCACCCACGCACTCCCACGCATCCACCCACGCATCTATCCACGTATCCACAAGGTTGTGACTTGAATTATTAGACCGCTGTCTATTGCAACGGTTTTGTTAATTCATTTCTAGGTTATGTAAATATGGCATTCATTTATGCTACTATCTTTTGTTTAAAAATTATTCATCTTTCATAGGTTATGTAAAGATGTCATTTGTTTACGCTATCTTTTGTTTCAAAACAAAAAAGATTCTGTGTGTCATTTAATTGATTGTGTTTTGTATAGTAAAACTGAAAGCTGCCACTTTCCAAATCTTTTTGACAGAACGAAGCCTGTAGGGTCTGCTTATTTTATTTTATACATTCATAAATTACGTATTGTAAAATAAAGTCCTCCGCTGCGTCTCTCTGTCCCTTAAACTCAAAAAGTATTGAATGGATTTTCATATGGTTTTCACTAATAGATATATTTATTTATAAGGAACATTTTAGTATATAAATTGTTATGGTTTTCTGTAAATTGGTTGAAATATAATTATAATTGTTGGAAGTGTCAGAGAAAATCAAGTCGCCGTGGACCTTTCATCAAAAGCGCTGTCTAATCCTTTAGAGATGGAAAAAAACAATGTATGAAGGGATAATTGCTCTTTTATAGAACTAGAAAGTAGTCCACAATTGCATATATTTATTTTTTAAGGACAGCTCACTATAACCATCTTCTCAATGGAGCAATAAATTCATCATACATGGTTTTTGCATAACTTTAACTTTGATGTTAAGTACGATTATAAACGATCAACGTAAACACTTTTTGTCATAAAAAAAGCATTAATAATACATTTCTTTTAAACGTTTATGATTGCTACGTGGCTTTACAAGTTCTTTATAGCATATAACACAGCTTCCCTTCGATACTTTTTTAAGAGTTTACAGATAAGATAAAATATTATCATGTGCGTATAAAAAGCCATATTTATATTTTATCGATATTCTCTTGACATGTTTTTATTTATACTAATACTAGTTGACTGACACAACTTCGTCTGCGTACACTTAAATGTGAAATTAAAGTACAGCGACATCAATTTGACGCTTATGTAACTTTATTGACAGCTAAAGTTCACTTTAAAAATCGCTTGCCTTAAAAAATGCAAATTATTGAAATTAAAACATTATACAAGTTAGCAAGGATACAAAGAATCTTTGACTCATTCTTAATGTCACTGTTCATCTAACTGACGATATGGTATAATATCTTCGTCAGCTGGAACGTCGTGGAGTAAGTAAGTAAGTAAGTAAGTAGCAGCCCATTAACGTCCCACTGCTGGGTACAGGCCTCCTCACTCCTAGGAGCGAGGGTTAGAGCAAAGACCCACCACGCTGCTCCACTGCGGATTGGCAGGCATAGTACACAAGTGCACTCTCTATTCCTTCACTCTCATAGTCCGTGATGTAACGGGAATCCGACACGACCGGGGAGAGATCAGGCGCAGGACCGACGGCTTAACGTGCTCTCCGAGGCACGGGGGTGGATCACACCGCCAACTTCCCAACTTCAGGCAAATATTGAGAAAATCTTAACAGATAACTCAATATTGATTTTGAATAGGCCCGACCCGGGACTCGAACCCAGGACCTCATGTCTGTAGTCGAACATGCTAACCACTAGACCAATGAGGCAGAGTCGTGGAGTGACGGCTTTGAAACCAGAACTTCTCTCGAGCAGTGGAAGGTGTTTCAGTAGTCTTCACAGCAATAGACACTTTAAAAGCTTGGATACGTGTGGTAGCAAAATAATTGAGCGATAACTTCCTGGGTATATCCGCTCCTTGCCAGGTTTAGGTAGGGCAATCGCCTACTTCAACTTTCACGTCGACGGGAAGTGGCCTGTACGGAGAAATCTATTGACGAGCCTCGAGAGCCCTTGGAGGCACTTCTTAGGTTCCCGGGGCCTTCTTCCTTGGTAATCGGAGGATGGTACACAGCAGCTCAGTTGGTGATCTCAGTGCGAAATATCACACGTGAGATTCATACGACATCATGAAGGCTGGATAGCCTCTCCTCGAAGACAGCATACGCCAAGGTTATGGAAAAATTGGGCCGGTAACGCCTACCCGCATCCCAAAAGACTACAGGTACCTTTTGACTTCGTTAGTAAGACGAGAACTTTCGGTAGTAGGCGTAGTTCGCGCAATGCTCACCAACGATTGGGCGTGAAAGACAGTAGCCTCCTTTTGCAAGACTATTATTTCACTGAGGGTGGAACGTGAGAGGCAGAGGGGGGATATTTTAGACGCACTTCTACTCCTGCGCAGGAAGTTAAGTGCTAAGCTAGAAGCTAAGAATCCCTAGAAAAATCATCTAGAGCACCAGGATATATTGCGTCTACCGATCTTCTGTTACTCATTAAAGGGTGGAGAGGGTATCCCTAGGTTTGATGGGGTATTCTGCTTCACTAGCGAATTCCACACGCCCTAAAAGATTTAAAATCTAAATGGGTTTTTTTTCTTTTGTTCCCAAGCTGGGAAATGCCTTTACTCGCCCCATTCAGACAAAATCTAAACGGGAGTGTGGTACTCGCTGGCAGTAAGTCAGAATACCCACTAAAACCCAGAAATATCTTCCTCATTCTTTATCGCAGCACCAGAGGATCGGTACCCTGGTTCTCCTGAAGACTCTCGCTGGGAAACTTAAGCAGGAGAGGGCTTTAAGGCATTTACTAGCGTGAAAAATGTGGGCAAGTGTCACTACTTTAAAAATGAACAGAACATGAAGTCAATACTAGACAAATTGTGGTGGCTATTAAAGAAATAAATGCCAGTCTCAATCGCTTCCATACATACACATTTGGGTTGTCTGAGATACGTTGGTTTTCGCATAATGATTTCATATCACCAAACGAGATTCAACTCTAATACTTCGAAACAATACTCAAATTTCAGTCTCATATATACATACCAAGTATGCAAGCTATTTTCTACTTTATTTTTAATGCAAAAGGGTTGTTTATCAAATAGCAATTTTATATAACCTTAAACATTGTGGTAAGCTCTGCGATGCGTTTCGCGCGCTTTATAATTTGACATATTAATTAATACGAAATACGAATTGCACAGATTCTGAATAGCCCATGATAACATTATATCGAACCTTAACATTAATACAGAAAAAATAAAAGTAATTAAAAAGCGCCATCAGAAGCAAATGGATGGGTACCCATAAGGCTGGCAGCGTTACCTCTTTGGACAGCGATACTTATTCGCTGTCCGAAGTACCACCCGGCCTTAGGGTCACGGGTGACATCAACTAAATGACTTTTAGCCTCAGGACCCCACGGTCCTAATGTCTCCACGCCAAAAGTACAAATATGTATTCTAAAGCAAGGCTCTCATATTTGCGGCTCTTGGCGATTTCAGCTATTGACGCCGCCGCTCCCGCTGATTTGGAGGTAGCGTCAATGTGAGATGGTGCAAGCGTATCAACACATGTAGCATCCCACACCAACGACCTTCCTTTTTTCCAAGGCATCAACGACATACCATCAGGTCTCTTACCATCATCACATGCAATTCCATTTGGCTCGAGAATAGCTGGCGCGTTAATGGTGAAAAGGGTCCTTCTGATGAACCACATTTACAGATCCTTAATTATACATAGTTACTGAATGAAAGTTATACCTGTCATATCTAGAGGATATTTTTTATTTCAGATTCAAAAATCATTTGTGCAAGTAGACTTTTACACCACTTTTATATCGTCAAATATATTTTTTTCAATTTATTATTTCCAACAATTGATGATGATATTCAAGAACGACATTCAATCTAAAGTTACGTGGGTTGTAAGCTGCGCACTACCAATTCAGTCGAGTGTCTTATCTTTTCTCATCATTATGACAAATTATGTTTTATCGACTCTCATGCTTTCTTAACGTCTAAGTGATCCCTCAAATTGATTTATTAAGTTACATCCTTGGAACTTTTGTGAGTTTGTTATGTATTTACAACAAGTTTTCAATGGTATATATGCAATGAACTCCATTTTAACTGATCTATTTTTCTAGTTCGTAATTTAAGCAATAAATTGCTACGTAGTGTTACTTTGAACGCGTTGTTAAAGCGAGATAGATAGACATACCAGATTTTTACACTCGATGGTCCGGGATGGTCATAGCCTCTATCGTCAGCGAGATAAATGCGGTTCATCTTTATACATCACCTCTTATTTTTCGTACGTCTATTGCATGTTGTATTACAGCCAGCTTTGGTGTGCGGATAAAATGGTTTTTTAAAACCATCCAATGTTAAGGTAATCAAATTTGGTCTATCTAACACTCTCTCTTATGCGACAAAGGCGAAGTTGGGCAGTTCAACTAGTGTATGTTATAAATGTTAAATCTCTAACATCGGATTTAAAGACGGGTATTTAATAGACATAATACTTTGGAAATTCGGGGGAAAGCCGACATCGGCGTCCTATTAACTTTGGACGACCCAAAAAGTATCTTTTATGTTTGTGTACATTTTAATGAAGGTTAGGATTATATTCGGCCTTTGTGTTAAGGAGCTTTTCCTTATTTATTAAATGTAACTTCACCCTTTCTACCTGACATCTTTCTCAATCTATACGATTAATATATATCTGGATTTTATATGCGTTGACAGCCTTTCGGGTACCTCATTAGAAAACGGTGGCTGTAACTTGTAGTTTAGTTTCTATTTAATTTTAACGATTAGATGATAGAAACAGTTACACAAAAATTTATCGTATCCGTTTATTGAAAAGCGCAATTGGATATAATTTGATATAACAAACGCACAACCATTTAATTCAGCCCGGAAAATGATTTTTCGTTGACGCAAGATTATTGGTTTTTGTATTATAATTGGGTATTTGGCCTAGTAGCTGCGATATTATATATGTAATAGAAAACATTATTTATATATCTTATACTAGTTTAGCGAAATTAGATTGATAGATTGATAAATACTTTATGGCACATACATCGTTATAGAAAACGAAATTACAGGAAATCTTAGAGGAGAACAGGAAAACTTAGGAGATGAGAGTTGAAAAAAAGCTTTCTAAAGCTGACAGATTAGCTCTTGACTGGGATCAAGTACACAGGTGTATGCTCAGACCGAAACTAGACCTAGACCAATTAGAAAACACAATTTGCTAATAATTTTGTTAAATTTGTATTGCATTACACCAGTGAGGCCGTCAATGTTATGCTAGAATTGCTCTTGGAATACAGACTTTATTATAATGAAAGCCTTTATTAACAATCGTAGGTATATATTACATTTCATCTTATAACTAAGTAGTCATAATATCAGACAGGTAGCAGATCAATGCTAGATAAGGAAAACAAGGGATAGATCGTTGTGGAGAACACTTGGGGAGGCCTGTGCCAAAGAACAAGAAACTCACAAAACCGGTGTCTAATACAAATAACATGAAGAGCTTTCATAAAAAAAAAACATATTTAATATCATTTGTATATAAGTAATGTAATAACATAAAAATAATAGTATGGGTTAAGAATTAATGAATTACTCATCAAATGTTTACTCTACGCTGATGATCAAGTAATACGTGCGTCATCTGCTAACGAGCTAAATATTAAGAATGAAGCTTTGAAAGGGAAAGGAATGAAAGTGAATGTAAACAAAACGAAAGTTATGCTTTTTGAACGAGATGAATCTATGATGAATGGCAATATTTTGATAGATGGGGAACAAGTGGAAGAGGTGAAAGAATTTGTATACTTGGGATCTAAATTTACAAAAGATGGAACATGTGAAAGTGATATCGAAAGGAGAGTGAATGCAGGGAATATGGTAAATGGTGCTCTGCATGCTTTTATGAATAGCCAGATGGTGTCTCAAAGGGCTAGACTGGCAGTGCATGCTGGAGTGTTGGTGCCAACACTTATGTATGGTAGTGAAAGTTGGGTATGGCAGAAGAATCACAAAAGTAAAATAAATGCGGTAGAGATGAG